>OOFC01013128.1:0-17375 GCA_900323345.1 Pseudochromis fuscus | reverse complement strand
GGACTGTTTGTAACTATTTTAACTGTATTTGTTCACATCACATTTTTCACTGATTGAAATGATGGAAGCAACCAAAAAAATACTTGTTGAGACATCAGCTTTATACAGAGCCCCTAAATGGACATGAAGAAAAAAAAATTTGATGGAGAAAAAAAAACGTGCCGGTATCTGGTGCACACAAGTATCTTGTGTGCACCAGATACCGGCACACAGAACATCAAGAAAACATTTCTGGTATACAGAAGGGTATGCATAATTTGCTCAATTCTTCAGTTCATGAATTAGCTTGAAATTTACTGAACATCCGCAGGCTTTATGCTACTTGAAGGATCGGGAAATTCAGCCTCCTCTGTGTACTGGTAATGCTATGTTGTGCGCACCAGATAAGTATCTCATGCACACGAGATACTAACTTGTATGTTTGACTCAGCCTCAACAAACTCCTATTTAAACCCCCCCCCCAAAAAAACCCCATTTAATTTAAAGAAATGTATGAAAAATGAAAGAATACTATCATATCAGAAGGATTACATGAGGAATCTTGAAGGGTTGGACATTTTCGGACATCATTGCGCTTGTGATGGAAAGTATCCATCTTCTGCACATTTAGTGAAGAGTTCATTTTCAACTTAGGTGTATTAATCTTTAATGAAAATTACTTCTTAAAATTGCTTCTTATGTCCAATTTACAGATATAGAGATATATAATATAGAGCTGAAATAAATTCCCATTGCCGGGTATTCTTTGCTTACCTTTTTTTCTACCTGATTACCATCTTCTTGTGTATGCGTCAGTGCTTTTTGCACACTTTTTGCTCAACATATCTCTGATAAAAACAAAATCTTCATCATCATCTGTGTGTCTTGACACACCTTAGTGTTGTCTTAGTATTGAACCTGTGAAATTTAATGGATGCATAATTAGGGAGATTTCTGCTGCGTCTTTTCTCAAGAAGTGTATATTGTCAATCACCATGGCAACCTGGTGACGCCTCAGATTTCCAGGAACATTGTGTGTTGTTGAGCCCAGATCCCCCCTGCAGCAGTGTGAGCTGGCTTTACTCAGAGGCTTTACTCAGCACTGAGATCCTCCCCCAGTGTTTGGAGGTGGAGTAGAGAGTCTTGGACTGAATGAACAGCAGCAGAGCTGCGTAAATTAAAGACAGCCGTTTTGTGAATGCACTTCTTAATGAATTTGTAGTGTGTAATGCAAATTTACATCTGTGAGGTTGATTTTAGGAATAATGTTTAATTTGTGATGCAAGGCTATGTGTGCAAAGCATCTTAAAAGCTAAGTACTGTTAATGATTTATTCATTTATTTTGAATTCAAACCTTGAATTGTCAAATTCCAGGTTTGACATGATATTTTTATCAATTAAAAAACACATTAGAGAAGAGGCTAATATTCATTATCTGTTAATCTTGGTTATTTTTAAATTAATAGATGCTTTTATTGAGTTTATGATACAATTTTATAATAATATATTCTCAAAAGGCATGATAACTTTCTGAGGTGAAACAAAATTTTTGCCGTCTAAAGCTAACTGTGTAAAGTTCCCTTTACAGCTGTACAAAGAAGTAACAAATGCTTAGACTTGGTATGAGTCAACCATTAGGTTTATGTTGCAGTAACTGGTATTAGACGTTGCCTGCTGGTTGGCTTGTTGATTTGATGTGTTCATTGTTTAGCTCAGTCAAAAGGTAAAGTCTCAACATCTCATCAGATGGACAGCTACAGATTCTGAGGATTGATATAAATAGACTATATATGATAGAACTCACGTGGATTCACGGTGTACTTAGATGATTTTTGGATAAATGAATGTCTGTCATTTTGGCGACTGAACTTTCTCCTACTTAGTGTCAAGAAATCTGAGTAGTCTATAGAAGATGTTGGGATGCTAACTTAAAGTAAAGCCAAAAACCCTCACTTGCTTCTCCTGTCACACTGTAAATGAAAGATTGTTATTGTTTGTTTGCAGTATATGTTCAATGAAATATGTTTTTTGTCCTGCAGGGCAACAACCAACAATAAGGTGAAGGAGACGGTGGCTCTGGAGCTCAGCTTTGTCAATTCCAACCTGCAGCTGCTCAAAGAAGAGCTGGAGGAGCTCAACAGCAACATGGAGGTCTACCAAACAGACAGGTAGACACCTCTGACACTCTCACACACACAAACACACACACTCACAGAAACCATGGCCTATTTATCATTTTTCTCATGCATTCCAGGCCACACTCATTAGACTAATGAGAATTATAATGGTTGTAAACAAGCTTCTGCCAAAGGTTTGCATTTGCATTGTGAACTGGGTATTTGTGCTCTTGTACTGGTATCTGTCTGAGGACCAGTTTATTTTTAGAGCTTGAGAGTAAGGTTTTCTTTTCTAAAATAAGACGTGGTTTAAGTTCAATTAGGGTTGAGTCGAGGTCATGTAAAGGTGCGAGGGGTTAATGTTAGTAAGGGTCCGTGCAGGTGTAGATAGAAATTTGTGTTTATAGTCTGTCACTAACAGGAAGTTTTTCCCTCCACAGCCCCGGGTCATGGGAGGGATAAATCCTGATTAGAGTGTCATTAATGACCCCATGGCGTGCCTGTTTGTGGTCATTGTGAATGGGATGGGGGGTGACAGGGCTGTAAGGGTTAATACTTGGCATTAGCTGCAGTTATTAGCAGGATGAAGCACTGAGCAGTGTGCCTGCTGGATTTGAAGGCAAGCAGATGGCAGTGTTGACTTGATCATGGTTAAAACCTGCGCTACGCCTGTACGTTAGTGTTTACTTGGTTTAACGTGTGAAAGATTACACACACACACACACACACACACACACACACACACACACATACAGTAATGCTGTATTCATTTCTTTTCACAGTGAGGCTGTCAATGTTCCCATGATCCCACTGGGCTTAAAGGAAACCAAAGAGGTGGACTTCACTGTTTCTATCCAGGTGAAGACAAAATCAAGTGGCCTGATTTAATTGCAGTGACAAAAACTAAATCCACAACTCATCCAAAAATGTTTTCCACCCTCCTTTAATAACATAAATACAGGCAATTCTTAAACTTTCTTAAAGAGGACCTATTATTCTCATTTCCAACTTCATATTTTACAATCTTGTCCTCTTTTAGAGTAGTTTTACATAGATTACAGTTCAAAGAAAGTTCATATTTAGCTTGTAATGACCATTCATGCAGTCCCTCCTTTCATTCTGTGAAACAGCCTGTTTTTTGATAAACATGCAAAGTAACTTTGTTGACTGGAAACCATTCAAACCAATGTGAATCTGATCCAGGGTCTGAAAGGAGACAGCACTAACAGTCGATCAAGAAAGATCACAGCAGGGTGTCTGTGTTTGGTAAATATAACCTCAGTTTGCAGCTTATTGGGGAACATAACAGTGGAGTCAGTATTTTAATCACAAGCTGTATATAAAATGTTTGCTATACCCATATTATATATGTGTGGGAAATGAAAAGGCTGCTGTCAGGAAATAGCAAAGGTAATGTAGCAAGTAAAATGTTAACGACTGAACAGTGTTTAGAAGAGGAGAATTGGACAACACGTTCAGTCACTAAAATGACTGTAATCTGACAGTCTTACTTCCAAACAGCTGCAGAAAGTCATACTTTCAGTCTTCTGAACAGATTTCTGAAACAGTGTTTTCATCAGGCTGAGATCACTGGAACATCACTTCACCTCATGATCTGAAACACCCAACATCATGAAACTGTCTTTAGAACAGAAAATGTGGAAAAGCATAACAGGTCCTCTCTAATGAATACTCCCTGCAGTGTTGAGTGTGCATTAAATTGTACTTGTCCACATTTGAACCAGTTTCCTTATAATGTCTCTGTCTCCTCTGTCAGGACTTCATCTGTGAGCATTATGGAGAGGACAGCTTCCTCTATGACAAGGAGATCAAGGAGCTTATGGAGCTCAGACAGGTTAATACAAAACAATTTCATACAAAATAAATGTTCTCTTTGGTTGAGTATTAGATTTTTTTTAATTTGGTTTGAGAAAATTAAAGGGCACCTCCTGCAACAGGTAGAAGAAGCAGGCTTATATAAATGTTTTTTTCTCTGTCTCCTGACTGTGTCATGAGTATTTATTGATTGTGTGTCATTGTTTGGACCAGGCCATGCGAACACCCAGTCGTAACCAGGCCGGCCTGGAACTGCTGATGGAGTACTACAACCAGCTGTACTACCTGGACCAGCGCTTCTTCCCTACTCACAGGAATCTGGGTGTTCACTTCCACTGGTAGGACATGATCACTGTTTCATTCAAAAACTGTGCTGCTCTAAAGTGATGAGTTGGGATTTTAATAGTTACTCTAATTCAGTAACGGTAGTTTTCAGATCTCAGCAGCTCCTATTTCATTTTCTGACTGTAGTGAATTCCATATGATGTTACATTTAAGTAGCATTCAAATCACATGTGGAACTATTTCGTTCATATTTTATTGATTTCAGGCTGCACATTAAAAGTACTACAACAGATAAAACAGATAAAATAATGTTGATTGTTAAGGAGATTTTTTTGTCCAGTTTAACAAAATCACACAACAACAAAACGTAGATTACAGTTTGACAGATGACTGTTGAGTTATCTTTACTATTTCTATTTCCCTGTCAGGTATGACTCTCTGACCGGTGTCCCGTCGTGTCAGCGGGCACTGGCCTTTGAGAAGGGAAGCGTGTTGTTTAACATTGGAGCTCTGTACACGCAGATTGGAGCTCGTCAGGACCGCTCTGCAACCGCTGGCATAGACCGAGCTATAGATGCTTTTCAGCGAGCCGCAGGTACTAAAACACACACATTCTCACATACACAGACACACCCACACACACAGACACACCCACACACACACACACAGACACACAGACACACAGACACACACACACACACACACACACACCTGAATGTTCCACTACCTTTGTTCAGGCTGTTTTGTGAGACTCCAAACAAAAAGAAGCACAAAAACATGAACCTGTTGACTTTTATCCCCTACGTCACAGTTTTGTTTGGACAGTTTACTCTTATTTATGTAGGGCCCTCTGATTTCCACGATCATGGAACTGTAGACAGAAAAACAGGATCTACTGTTAAATGTGGAATATTGTGGGAGCTGTCATAACTCAGCTGAACTGCTGTTTTCTTGAGAAAGAGGAGTGTATATCTGGGGAGAATATTCCCAGGGCATCACATGTGTCACTTCACAAACACTCCCCCGCCCCCTCCCGAACATTACAAGCATGTTAAAATGGTCAGCAAAAAAACTTCTCAAATACAAATACTGACTTATGTGTGTCCAGTGATTTGCTATTTTGTTGTTTTTGTGTGATTATCTGCTTATTTGGTGTCCATGTCATGTCCATTGTAGTAGAACAAAATGTTCATTAGGCCATGAGTCAACAGGCTGGGTCTCCAAAGGATATTACTTATATACATGTCTTCTGATATCAGAATGGTTAAATATATTATGGTCTGTGTTTTACATATCAGTTTCTCTCTGTGTGTGGGTTAAGGTGCATTTAATTACCTGAAGGAGAATTTCTCCAACGCTCCGAGTCTCGACATGAGTGGCCCATCTCTCTGCATGCTGGTCCGGCTAATGGTGGCCCAGGTGCAGGAGTGTGTGTTTGAACGCGTCACACTCACCACACAGGACACACGTTTTACCTCTCAGCTCCGCCTGGCACAGGAAGCTGCACGGGTGAGTTAACACGTCTCTGTTTGTCTGTGTTGTTATAGTTGATACCTTGTGATACTCACTGTGTGTGTGTGTTGTAGGTGTCAGATGTTTACCTGCTGGTGCAGCAGACCATGACGCAGCCTCTGATGAAGGACTATGTGCCGTTTTCATGGGCGTCGATGGTTCAGGTCAAATCTGAGCACTTCCGCGCTCTTGCACATTACTACGCTGCCATCGCACTCTGTGACCACATGTGTGAGTAAACCATCAAATGTGAAGAGCAGAAAAAGTAAAAACAGTACAGTAAAATCTACTGTTAACATAGTTTGAGGGCACTAGAGCAAAGTGAGGCAAATGTCAACCGCTGTCTCTTTAAAAGTTAACAAAGAACTGATTAGTATTTTAGAAAAAAAACCTATTGACATGTGATTTGTAACTGCTGAGGTCATTGGATGTTAATTCTGTGCAGATCAGCTTTTTGGGGGATTTGGGTTTCTTGATTTTCCCTCACCTTTCTTCTGCCTTTTTCTTGCTCAACACTTTTGAAGGCTGAGTTGAAAGCTGTTTGGAGCCTCATGTTGTCTACAGAGCACTGAGAATCATTCACAGAAAGACTGAGCTCAAATCTATCAGAAGAGTCAAATTTTGAAGGATGACGAGGCATCACATGCATGGTAGTGGTAAAACAAATATAGCTGCCTTTCAATAAGTATTATTCGACAGCCTATTAATTAACGATACATCTGTAAATATCAAGGAATAACAATTTTCTTGGACGGGACAGGGGCGATTTCTAATTCACATGAGGTCTATTGAAAATTATAACGTGAGAATAGAGCTGTTAGTTATTTTAAATTAGTTTTATGGGTGAAATTGTGAGAAGAAAAAAGTCTAAATTAGAATAAAACCTTATTTGCACAGGATTAGTGTTTCCAAGTGGAGCTCATTAAATTTAGAAATGATTCCCCAGCCCTGTGTTTCGTGTAGTGTATTTGTAAGGATGAACAAAATCTGTTTTTACAAAAATTTTCTTAAATTCCTTAAACAGTCTGAAAATGCTTTTGCTAAATATAAACGCCCACAAAGAGAGGAAAGGTTATTAGAAAACTGAACAAAGAGAAGGCACAAATCATGTTTCTACAAAAGATGCACTTGTCTCAGACAGAGCATAAAAATGTTTAAAATTTGGCTTTAGGAATATATATTATAGTTCATATAAGCAAGAATATAGAAGAGAAGTTATATTGTTAATCCCAATTTCAAGGGAATTTGTATATGAAAAGGAAATTCAAGATCAAGACAGAAGGTATGTCATGGTGAAGAAAAAACTAGAAAACAAATGTATAACTCAGCCCACAGGGTCTACTCAAGGATCAAGTATTTTTTTACAAGTAAAATTGACAGATACAGACTCATCAGATCATAATGCAGTTCATCTACAAATACACAAATATACCTAAATACAAAAAATATACCATACAATCTGGAGGCATAATGTAGGAATACTTTAATAATAAAGAGTTGGATTAAGACATAAAAAAAAGACATGAGGCAATATATAGAAGAGAATACTAATGATGACGTTGACCCAGCAATTGTTTGGGATGCTTTGAAAGTTGTTTGGGGAAAACTTACAGCAAAAACCACATCATAAACAAACAAAAACAAATCAACATAGAAGAACAAGACCAAGAGAATTGGAGCAACATCAAATTAAGAAGAAGTCTATCAACAAATCCAGTCTATTAAAACACATTTTAACAGCTGACATCACCAATGAAGTAAAGGAAGCAATAAAATCATAAAAAAAAAAACCCAAATTTCCAGGTAGCGATGGGTACCCTGCAGAATGGTACAAACTGTTTAATGAAGACCTAATACCAGTCCTCCAAACCTCCTTCAATTGGACTCTCAAAGAAAACAAAATTCCACCCAACATGGACAGAAGCAATAATCGAAAAAATAAAAAAGATGTGCAAGCTATAGGCCAGTTATAAAATATATACATCTATGATATCCAAAAGATTAAATACCTTCTGTCAGACCTCATACATGAAAACCAACCTGGTTTCATAAAAGGTCACCAAACTTGAGACAACTTACAGAGAAGTATTGTCCATGTTCTGGAAAATGATAAGTGAAGACCTACACAAAAAATATAGGGTATAACATTGCAATGTACTTTATTTTTGTAACATTCCTGAAGGAAGTGTGGTGGAAAACGACAGCTGTTTAGTCAAAATAGCTATTATGAGGAAATGGGGGAATCCTACAACAAAGGAGCAATGGTTTAAGATTATTAAAGAAATCTACATAATCAAAAAACTTGAGAAATTGAGACAGCAGGAAGCACAAATGGACAATAAATGGAACAAATGGACAGAATACAGGACTCAAAATGGCAACAATGTAAGGGAACAAAAGAAAAATTAAGATGAGTAGCACTTATTGTTGATATGGATGCTGTGTTGTCACCCATGTAATGTTCTGTTGTGCTTTTCATGTATGTGTGTATGAAGTTGTAAAATTCAAATAAGAATTTAAGTGACCAAAAAACAATGCTCCTGAACATTCCCCAAATTATTGAGGTGTTGATTCAACTGGGTTAATATTATCACAAGTAGATAGTTTTAGGTGGAAGTACAAACACTGCAGATTCACACAGGATTAAGTTCACAAATTGCCAGAGGTCGTCAGGTAACACCCAGAAGAAGAGAGATTGAGGGTTTCTCTGGATTCACCCAGGAATTATTCTCACCCCATAGTGTCAGCTGAGGGGGAGGAGGGTGAAGAGGAAGCAGAGAAGGCCTTCCTTCAGTTCTACGTCAACGTTCCTGTCGGGCCATCGCTCAGCCACGTTCTACAAGATCCTGAGAAAAGAAGAAAGCTTGGTGAGTTTGTGCACATCAGATAGCTGCTGTCAAAGCTAATAATAATCTGCTTCATGTAAACATAAGGACAAGGAGCTTATGTTTAACAGAGGAATAACTTTTTATTCAAGTTAAAATTTAATTTTTTCTTTGAACTATTCTGTGCTTCCATTGAAGGTAAAGCCCACCTACGGCGTGCAGTGATCAGACACGAGGAGGCCATGCGTGTCCACAGTCTGTGTAAGATCCTGAGAAAGATGGACATCCTGCAGGACGTGTTGTCTCTCACACACAAACGCTCCTTGGACAAATACTCAGAGCTCGACCGAGAGGACGACTTCGATGAAACTGCAGAGGCACCAGAGATACAGTGTAAGTTAAATCCACAATAGTATTGTATTATTATATTGTAACATTTGCCATCAATATATAATCTATGATTCAATGACAAGAAGTGACTTTGTCTTCTGTTTACAGCTCATACACATCTGAAACCAGATATCACTCCACCAAACTTCTCCACTGTCCAAGTTACTGATGTATTCCAAAGACTGGTAAACACACACTGTTTATGGATTTCCATTAAAAACTTTGACTCTTACTGTTACAGATGTTGAAGATGACTCTTTGTGTGTCCTGCAGGGGCCCTTGTCAGTGTTCTGTGCGAGGGCTCGCTGGGGCCCGGTGCGAGTCATCTGCCTGCAGAGGAGAGAGGGGGGACTGGGTCTGACACTGAGAGGAGACTCCCCTGTCCTGGTGGCTGGAGTGGTGCCTGGAGGCTGTGCAGAGGTGAGAGGAAGGCTCTGTGAGGAAGAAAAATATTTACTTATTTGTTTTAATGGTGAGCATGGAAACACATGTCGGTGTAAACATTAGTGCAGCATGATTTGGTGAAATAGTGTGTTTGCAGTTATTGTGGAAATATTGTGATTTTAATAAATGGTAGTATGAGTCTACTCGATTGGTTATCAAGGAGCATGCAGAGATTGTTGATAATTTTGAAATGTGTTTTTTTTTTTTTTTAACATACAAATATTAAATAAATACATTGTGAAAAAACACAAGAAAAGCTTGCACACTTTTGGTACCCCTGAAAATAAATGTACAGGGTGTCCGTAAAGTCCTTTTACAGTTTAAAAAATAGATTACAAAGGCAATTGATAAGCTGTTCACTGTTAACCCTTCCTCTCCTATGGGTGCCCATAGGAGAGGAAGGGTTAACAGTACCTCTTTCATCAACAGGGTACCTGAAATACATAAATGCAGTGTGATTAAAAACTTTGATAACTTCTGAGAACATAGAACTAATCTGGTTAAGATATCTTATCCATTGTTCAGGAGGCAGGACTGAGGGAAGGGGACTACATCGTGGCAGTGGAGGGTCAGGACTGTAAGTGGGCCAAACATGGTGAGGTGGTCCACATGCTAAAGAGCTGCAGTGATAGAGGGGTGGAGATCAGCGTGGTCACATTACACTCGCATGATGCCCAGGTAAGTGTAAGAGTGAGTATGTGTTTGAGATGCTGCTGCTTTACTGGATGTGCACTGACTCACTTGTGTGTCAACAGGTGGAGAGGAGGGCCATCATGTTGTCCCACTGCAGCGACAAAGAAAACACCCGGCAGCGTTTGGTGGGTGGGGCCAAGGGCCAGAGCTCTGCCTCCTTGTTGAACTGGAACAGGAAGAAAAAGAGGGAAGGCAGTGGTGTCACCAAGAGACTTGGAAGCACTTTCAGTTTGTCGTTCGGAAGCATCCGAGACACCGAGGCCATGTACTGAGACGAGACTGTACAGGAAGCACTCAGGGAATCACAGCAGAGAACACGGTACAAGTAGGACCAGAAACACAACATCCTCCTGTGTTGGTGGGTCATAATGCAAAACTGAAAAAAAAAAGTATCTAGTATACTTGTCAACTTTGAATGGTAGACTCTTCTCTACTGTCCGGGTCTCGGAAAGAGCAAAAAAAGTGCAATACCACTGATGGCCACTAGATACTGGCTCCAAAAAACTCTGGCTCCTATTGACTTCAGTTAAAAAATGCTCATTTTCAACCATGAAATGCTCGGTCAATGCATTTTTTCACAAGTCATTTTAATCATTTTAATATTAGCTGAAGTCATTATTCCCTCCATCAAAGTCCATCTAAAAATAGTTTGGTCATTAAGTAGATAATAGGCCTCAAAAAGAGGAAGATTTAAGGGTGTGATTATTTTGATTGATAGGTGGTTTGGAGGCTCTTTCACAGATGAACTCAAGTCTTATACACATTGGGCAGTGTCCTCAAGTTCAAAGGTCAGACTCACCTCCTCACTTCTACTTACACATCCAAATATGGTCCTTTCTGGCTCCAGTCAACCAACATGGCGACGACGTTCAAATGCTGACTCCTGGCTTCAGAATGTTTGTCCATAAACCAATGGATGACATCACGCCAGCTTCGTCCATTTTTTATATACAGTCAGTGCCACCTTCGTATTCCCTGGCATCAGTGATTTAGAAAAGCAGACATTGTATCTGCTCATCTCAGCTAAATACCACCTCTGTCCTGACATGATGTTCTGTGATGCAGTCATAATGGAGGAAATTATTACTGCAAGCTCAACACTCATGTAGCAGATGTTCAGAGAATTAACACAAACATTTCTTGTCTTATTTTAAGGACAAACTGTCACCATAGTCTCACCACTGAAGTTTTCCAGTGTCCAGTCTGTTAGCTTCATCCTGTACTTTACATTGAAGTATGATGTTGGACTTCATCCTCAGATCAGTATCAGATTTAGTTTTCAGCATTTCTAGAGGATTAAAAGCACTTGACAAGTTTGATCTAATGTTTTGTAAAGTAGTTTTGGTATTTGTTGCACTGTGATAAATTGTTGTGAATAATGTAGTTTGTTTTTTTATGTTGCAATAATCAAACTCACAATGAGAGGTCCTGTTGTGTTTTGGAAATGAAATGTGACAGAGCAGGAAAAACATGACACACAGTGTTTATTCTAAGTCCACTGTTTGTTTTTCTAATCAGTGTCTCTGACGTTGTTAATGTGAACAACAGAACGCTGTGGAGTCCAGCCACTGTACTGTACCTCACACTCAGCCAACGGTAGCATCTGTAGCTGAGGACGTGTTGATGGAAAAATGTGTCTTTGAATTAACACTGAACTTTTTGTAAGATTTTGATACAACTAGAATTGTAGTACATTGCTGTTTATTCCAGCTAAACCTTATGCTGTTTTTTTTTTTTTTTGTCTGTAAAATGTTTGTGCCATGGTGGTCCATAGTCACAAGTATCGAAAGCAAGAGAGGACCAAAATGATTAAAAACAGAAGAGGGTGATGTTACATAATGAAAGGATCTTTTTGAAGGAATCATGTTTGGGTTGTAGAATTTAAACTCTGCCTTTTTGTCCACTCTGGCTTTCTGTACAGTGGTGTCTCTACTGTGTGTGTGAATGTGCGTGAGTAAATGCTTGGTTCGACTGTTGTGAAAAGAAATAATTTGTTACTATCTGACCATCCCTAATCACTGTATTTGGGGATTTGCACAGTATTTTTTTCATGTGTAAATACAATAAAAAGTGAATGTTGATAACATCATTGCTCCTTTAATGTGTGCAACACCAGACATTTTCAGTCTGATGCTTCCCCCTCCTCACTGTTTATACCTCTATGATGCACAAATCAGATGGTTTCATTCATACCAAAACAGTGTTTTCAGTCCCAGGTTGAAGCCATTACTCAGTATTATTTTACAACACTCACACTTGTGTTTTTTCTCAGTAGAGACAGTAGTTTGCTGAAGTTTAACCTGTAACAAGGTTTAAAATGACATTACATATGAATGTCTGCACATGACATCTTATTCAGTTCAGGATTTGACAAATACTTTTTCATATATAAATGACAACCAAATTTGTATGATTGCACATTTTCTAATTAGACTTTGCAGCTTTCTTTTAAATTATTTTGCTATTTTTCATTTATTTTCTAAACATTTTGTTTTGTCTGGGTGATGGAGAGTTTCTCACTCTTTTAATAATGTCTACAAACTAATCACTCATCCTTTTTGTCGGCCCTCTGCAATTATCTGCACACAGCAGGACTTGAAGAGAGAGTGCTTTCTTGGGGCAGTATTCACAGGTGAACTCTGCCCCAAAACTCCCCTTTTCCAGTTAGAAAAAAAACATTTGGGAAGGAATTTGTCATCCTTGATTTTTGGGATATTGCTCAAACTGTTGCAACTTCCATGTTTTTCTCTGGAACTTTGAGAAATCCTGACAAACATGAAGAGGAAAACCTGGCAGAATGAAAACAAAATTAATCTGGATTTTGTTTTCAGCATTAATTTCAACATTAGATCGAGGTTTTGAGGAGGATTTATTGAAAGACATATGGACTTTGGGGATTAGCCACTGGGTGAACAAAGTCCTATTGCAGTCTGAAACAAAGAGATTTATACATTACAGAATTAATGTACTATGTTTTTTTTTTTTTTCCTGTGGTTCTAAATTAAAGCACAATGAAATCTGAGTTCATGAGAAGCTGTTTGTACTTCTTTAAGCTCTTTTTCTTCACACGCAGCTGCTGCAGCAAACCTCACGCTCAGTGTGAGGAGCAGGTGTGTCCTCAAAGGAAAGTATGGATCAAAAGTTCTGGGCTTGTGACATTAGGCTGCGGTCCTGGTGATGTCTTCAGTCCATGTTAGGAACCCCCGGGACTGGCCATGGACCCGAGGCCGCTCTGTTCCAGCTCTGCTATCACTGACATGTGTTTAAAGTCCGCGGGGTGGTGGTTAAATGTCTCAACCAATCGGTACGTTTCCTGCCTCTGCGTGCCATAGAACAGCTGCACTTGATTGGCCAAACACTGCGCCTGGTGGACAGTCTGGAGACAGAAAGACAGACAGGTTGTAGATAAATAATATTAATACACTACATCTGCTGCATGTATATGATCTGTATTAATAAGTTTGTGTTTTTTTTTAATGGACTCACTATAAACTTTGCATCCATCTCAGCCGTCATGAGCACGACACCTTTCTCCTCCTTCATGTCGGGGTAGTGGTAGAGGATCAGCTGACTGGGAGCATTCTCGCCGAGCGTCTGAACACAAGCAGCGAATTTTGGAATTCAGACATTTCTAAGCAAATTATAAAGAGTTACTTAAACCCAGTTCTTATAAATGTTTTGGTACAGTTAATCTCTAAATGTGGTTAGAATTACAAATGATTAAAATTTGTTTTTATTTGTTTTGTTTTTTTAAATGGAGAAACAACTTTGCATCTTTCACTGTGAAACTTGCCAACCATCATTGTCTCCAACAGAATTCATGAATTAGTGGAGATAACACACACATACTATTTATTACTGGAGAGGTAATTCTTTAAAACTGGTCCCACCTCACTTTGATGTTTTTCATGCAGTTTTAACACTACCACCTGGAATAGCTCTCTTGTTTTCACACACACCTGACTTTTAGTTGCAGCACAGCAATTTCAACTGCACAACACTTTTTGTTCAGGCAACTATTTCCAAGACTTTTCACTTTGTAAGTTCATAACCTTGCAAACATTTTAACTACAGCAGACTAGACAGAGGAACCAACTAATATGAACTTCAATATTATTTACTAAAATAATCAAGTTCATCTGGCTGATAAACCCCAGAGAGTGTCACACCTTCCAGCAGCACGTGAACGCACCGTGAGAGTTCAGTGTTTTACCTGTACGTTGATGAGCGAGGTCAAGTGGAGCTCGTGTCCGGACCACTGACCCACAAAGAACTCGTAACCCTCTTTCTGAGGCAGGGCGTAAAGAAACTGATGACGAAGAACACCACAAAGACAAAGGGAAAAAGAGAGAGAAACAGAGACTGATCATGGTGATGAGTTTCTGCTGCATGATTGGAACCATGAAAATGACATCACAAGTTCTTCCTGATCAGAAGATTAGATCTTAACAACTTTCTTTGATGGTGGTTGTCTGCTACTTTGTGGCCATTTTGACAAAACCAAGTTTAAAACAACTTTTGTTTTGTGTAGCTATTATCGTGTCTCAGACAGAGCAACAGCAGTGATCTTACCATCGGACAGGACTTTGATCGGCTGAAAATCATCTCATAGATCTGTGCCTGCAAATACACAAAGAGGGTTATTAGATTGTTACCAGACACATACCAATGTGAAAATAACGTTTTGGGATTCATCTTCAATGCTCAACTCACTGGGATAACAGCACTGATTGTGTCCTTGGTAGAGTAATATTTCATCCAAAGCTAAGAGCAGAAAATGCACATTTTTAGTTTCCACAGGACATGATGTGCTGATCTGAGGTGCCACTACATTACAGGTGATGAACACACAGACTCACCTCTCCAATCTCCTCGCCTGTCTTGTCCCTGATCATGTCCAGGTTGAGGATGGAGGCCAAAGTCTGGAAAACAAAACATTAAAATCTGTTATGTCGTCATCATCATAGAGCTGGACATGTTGTGTTGTTTAAATTTAAAATAAATTAGCCACTTAAAGGCAGCACAGTGTTGTAATTGTGAATGTTTAACATCTGAGCCCTGTCAGGAAGACACAGTCTAAAAGGAGGTCAAAGCAGGCTACAAAGAGATATACCTGAACACAGTCTGATTTAAGCCAATGTAAGACAGTATTCCTGTGGCGACCCCATCCAAGCCAATCTAACAAAATGTCGGAAGCTGAACCGAGACAGTTTACATTTTAACCCTTAACCCGCTATGACCGATAATAGTCAGTCAGCCTCGTCATTTCCATCAGCGCTGGAATGTTCATTTTAGTGTAACTTTCAGTTTTGATTGCACAATAGGCTTGACCCAGTTTGTGTCAGCTTGGTTTATTTCCGTCAGCGAGTCTGTGGGCTTGGAACTGTGCATTGCATAAAAAAATTTAGTGGGCTAAGGGTTAATAAAACTTCTCAGATGAAACATCATCAGCAGCAAACCCCTGCTCTGCTGATGTATCTGTGCAGAAACACCTCACCTTGTTCTTTGTGAAACCTCCTGATGCTCCGTCTTCTGCAGCCATCTTGTCCCTTTTCTCCAACTACAAAAGTAACACTGAGTTCAGTCATGCTGACAAATGAAGAAATTAAAGCAAAGACAGAAATGTCTCCAAAATTTAGCTTCATAGTGCTGATAAAGTTGCAAACAGGATTATTTGGGCTTCAATTATTGAAGACCTCGTACTGCATGTGGTTACAAGTTTAGTGTGAAATAACCAGATGAACTAATAATAAAATCAGATGAAAGTTTTACAATTTTATTACATCATGCCAAAACCGTTACACATCTGCTTTATAACTGACTGTACTTCAGTTTCCGGTTTCAGTTAGTGTAACATCTCAGAACATGTTCTAATGGTGCTCAGTCCAGGCTGATACTCCACCTCCTGCTCCATGAGCTTGACAAACTCAGCCTGCTTGGAGTGTCCAAGGACTTCCTTCTTGACCTCATGGCGTTTTTCCAGTCGAGCCTTGTACTCCTGTGGTTTGGCACTGGAAACAAATCAGGAAGAAATCACTGAAACATCAGACAAACTGATAAACGTTTACTGGTTTAACATTTTCTGTTCGAATGACTTCTACTACCAAATCTGTTCTCCTCACCTCCCTCATACACTTCCCCTTCAGTCATTGGCTTCCTACATTTCCCACAGACCCTTTTAACCATCTCTGTAAATATGGAAGACTGTTTTTAATAATCATAATTATAATAATAAATGTCAAAACTTAAGATCCTATTGTTCATTGGGAACTTGTGATGGACAATTTCCAGACATTTTAAAGAGTAAAAAACCTAGTGAGAGATACACGAGTTGTGACATTGGGAGGTAGCAGCCATACTCATTCAATTCGGGGTGCTGTCTTTTTTAAAAATTCATTAAGAAATAACATACATTTCAAATGGGTTTTTTCTTTTCTGTAAAAAAACAAACAAATTAATCTGCTGATGAATTCGGCATACACATTGTTTTATATTCCTGTGCAATTTCACACCAGAGCGGTTTATAAACAATTTCAAAGTTGATGTTAATCAATGTTAGATAAACTAAATGTAAGTCGGATTTATGTTTGCCTGGTCACACTTTTAAAGGCACTTTTTCAGATTTCACTGAGGCTATGTTTAGTTCTCATCCCCCAAATGAATTTTAAAATAGTAAACTCTGTAACGGGGGTTCGGCTGAAGCTGAGGAGGCGTTGTGTCGCTGTTAGCCTGCTAGCTTAGCCCGCTGACCTGCGCAGGCTCTGGATCTTGTCCTGATATTTCTGGTAAAACGGGTTTTCTTCCAGTTCCGGCTCCTTCCGCACTGAAAAGGCCCGGAACTGTGCCGGGACCAGCCCGGGAATCAGCGTCCTGATGCCTGTGGCTCTGACCGCTAACATTCCCCGATACATACAGGACATCTGTACCACGGCCGCTGCCATCTTTCCATCGTTCCCGTCCCACATCTATAATGTTCCGGCGGTGAACGACTACTAAACATCACTGGTTCCGCTAAGAGACAGGCGATGTCGCTTCAGCTTGTTGGTGATTTTATCAATTAAATTATCCTTAACATAAGCACAGTTTGTCACCGTATAGGTAAAGCATAGATATAAATAAATACTTCAAAAAAATAATGGAAATAAAAAATACATACTTAAGTCTTTATACAAACTGCTAATAATAGTAAGCATAAGATGAGGCCAATTCATCGGTCAAGTACATTTCGATTATGTTTTTATCAACACCAAATAATAAAGTAGGTCGGGAAAATAATAATGAATACGCTATGTA
>OOFC01013127.1:0-17360 GCA_900323345.1 Pseudochromis fuscus | reverse complement strand
AGCCTTAAAATGTCAATCATTACGTTCGGGTCGGGTCGGGCCGGGCTTCTCTCTTGCTGACTTTTTTTTTTTTTAAATAAATATATGTTTATAAAAATGTATACTAAAACGATGTGTGGATACTGAACTAAGGAATACTTGTTATAAAATAAATAATTTGGATAAAACAGACAAGGCGCTGTAAGGTAATTGCTATTTAACTACTAAACAGGAGCCGCAGAGCCAGAGCATGCTCTGCGCACGTGAACACCGCCCTCTTAATAATCTTCCCCTCTGCAAGTCTGCATCTATTTTGACCTGGTATCCCCAATATGGAGCAGCAAGAAGTCAAGGATAAACTAAAGACAGGGGAACTGAAAAGGCAAACACGCACCGGTAAGAGTGAGTCTTGTTTAACTTACATTTCGTTACAAAAGACAGGCTTTAATTTGTTATCATAAATCACCCCTCCTCCTCCCGAGTCCTCACAAATAAAATATGAAATTTCGGGTTTGCTTCGGGCTCGGGCCTGCAAATCCAGTTAATACCCGTGGGCCTGGGTCAGGTCGGGCTGGATTTTTTAGGCCCGATCTTACCTCTATTTTCTCCCCCGTCTCCTCTGCTCTGCTGCCCTCTGCTGTTCATGTGTGCAATACACACACATTATTAAACCTGACAGGCAGCCCACAAAACTCTAACACTACAACTGTTATAACTAAAAAACAGTACAACATAGCAACAACATATAAATACAACATTTACGGAATAAAGTGTTGGGACTCATTTAAACTTTTAATGACATCTGTAGGTAAAGCTATGTTGGCCCAGTCGAAGCTCAAACAGGTGTGGGTTTGGCTGCTTTCTCCATTGAATTGCATGAGAGAAAAAGCTGCACACAGCAGCATCCTGCTCACTGTGTGCAGGTACAGTAAGGCAGGATGACAGGCAGACGTCACAGGATACAGGGGCCAAAGGTCACGCCATCTGTGCTTGGAAATACATGAGTGAATGTTGTTTTTTTACTTTTATATGTGTAGTGCATGGATGAACTTGATTCAATGCCTTATTTCCAATTTCAAGCAGTGACTACAGTTGCGTTCTGTCCTGCCTGGATGACAGAGACAAGGCCTACACGGCACCTGGGCAGCGCCGTGGTCCGAGGTAAGTGACCGCCGGTTCTGAGGGGGTGGCTGGGGAGTGAGGGTCCGTCCAACGCTGCTTGCAGCTTTAATTCTTTTTGAAGCCTAACATCTACTTAAGTATTTTTTTTTTGTTTTGGTTTGTTTTGTTTTTCTCATGGACCACCAAATCACTGATAACAAGAATAAATTTTGCTTATGACATCAGAATGATTTGTGGAAAAATTTATTAACTGAGTCAATGGTTATTCCCAGGAGAACATGGTGACTCAGGTAGTTACTATAAAGCAGGTGTTTCTTTAACCATATTAACTTTACAGGTTGTCAGTGTCAGTGTTTTGTTTCAGTTTATCAGTTTCCACCAAGCGGCGGATAATATCCATTCAGAATACATAATATGACTTTTCACTCACTAGTAAGACAGTTCCCTGAGGACAAACACATCCGGACAGAGGCTCTCTGCAGCTCGATTGATGCTGCCGGATCGGTGGGTCCAGGCTGGAGCAGGTGAGGAGGCAGGAGCGTGGAGAGTAGATCAGAGACCCTGGGCAGTGGTTCACTTCCTCACAATGATGCTGAGTGCAGTTCAGGAGGCCCTGCTCACACACACTGTGGAAGGAAGAGGGTGGAATACTCATTTTCTTCCCTTACATGGTCAGGTGTCATGTGCTGTATGAGAAAAGAATAGTACATTGTGAGGTGAGATGAGCATCAATTAACCATTTTGCAAAACCCAAAGTAAAAAAAAAAAATCAACTTTATATATTTCAAAATAAGCTTCTTTCAGATATAAATCCTAACTAACAGTTATACATGTGGACTTGTTAAAGGAGAAATTAAGGTATCATTTCATCCCCCAGTCATTGTTCTGTGTTCAGCTAACTATAAGCTAGAGCTAGCATTACCAAACCTGGTAGTTTGGGGCAACTTGTCTCAGTAATCCTATTTAACAAGTTTTGAAAAGGATTTAAGTTAACAGAGAGTCTGTTTATCAGCAGTTGTCATAATGACATTTTGACTTGCAGAAAAAAGGAGATTTAAAGGAGAGGAGTAACCACAAGACATGGTCAGGAATTACAAAACAAAAACAGAACATGGCAGTGCAGCAGCTGATGTGATGCTGAGGGCAGTCAGGCAGGTAACCCGAGCTAATAAATCAATCAGGAGTACAGCAAAGCACTTTAATGTCAACTACCATACCTTGGCTCTGTACAGCAAGACATTTACCCCAGACGAAATACAGTCAGACAGTAGCTGGGTACAAATCATCAAGTCTTTTTTGGGGGTCTCCCCTCTACTTCATATTTTCTCAGGTGCACTTTCATGATCACTTCATCAACAAAGGGCTCAATGAGAGCCATAAGCTATGTGCCAACAGTTCCGAAGGACTTTAATCCAGTACATGTTGCATAATATTTGTTCAATGGCTACGATCGATGACTTTTCAAAGTAAATAATAAATATTTTCTGTGCCTAACTTTAATGTTCACTTTCAAGTAAAAAAAAGAAGAACAATAATTTTGTCCTTATTTGTTGCAAAATCCAGTGTGACAACTTATCCCATATAGTGAGACAACTTACCCAATTGTGGGGCATCTTGTCACATGTTCACACTCTTTATTTGATTGCTTGTAACTCTGCACTGATACAACATCTAAAATAACATGAATACAAAATATATACCTGAGACTTTGATGATGACACATTTATTTTTTATATGATGTATTGATTCGAAGAAATTTATCAGAGTGTGAAAAATGTGACAGCTAGCCCCGGTCTCCCCTACTGACACCTACTGAGTCAATATTGACCTCTGCTTATCTATTACTGAGTAAAAACAACTACTGAAAGGAAGTCATTTACATTTTTTCAATTCAGCTGGACATAACAGGGTGTTGCCTGACTATCAAAACTAAATTAGTCAGAGTCAGACAGGGATCTGTCTGACTCTCTGAATCCAAGGAGGAAACACTAAGCTGTTGCTGCAGTTCAACGGTGTTTATTTGAAACTTTCGATAACACGTAAATTTAAACATACATTCTGTGTAGATGAACTTGCAGAACTGGATTACATGATGGCAACTTTAGCAGTCAACAGAAATATCAGCCCCTGCCTCCTCTCTCTCTGTGCTAAACAAAAACCACAGGCAGAAGCAGGGGATATTCATCAGGGACTGATTCACCCCAGTGACACACCCACATCCACACACATCTCTACCCACGTACACACTACCAATGACAAGTGAGAAACACATCCTTGCCACTATACTCTGGCCCCGACATAATAATTACCAAACAATAATTAAAGCTGCAAGCAGTGATAAACGGGCCCTTGTACCTTTGCATATGTCGGAGCAACTGGCAAGATATGAAGTGATGTGTCGGGGTAATTCTGCACTGGCCACAGCAGTGAAATAGTTTCTCTCTCTGAAGATAGGTAAACACTGTGTGTAACATGTTATCATGGAGACATGTGACTGACAGCTCTCCAGTCAGCCAATTAGCTGCTGAGTAATCTGATCCTCTCTGTCAGGGGGCAGATCTGTTTCTTCACACTGTGAGATGTGAAGTTCACCACTCTAGCAAACACAATACACATTCAATGTAAACACTGAAATGCTCCGAAATCAGGCTGATTCAGATTCAGATATACTTTATTGTCATTTTCCAGAGAAAATGAAATTTAAGTTTCCCCTACTTAAGGAGGAGTGGCCACGCTGCAACAGAAGTCGCGCCCGCTGTTAAGGGATGAAAGGGATGAAACATTATGAAAATTCATAGGAAATTCAGCTGGAACAATCTGCATGATTTGATGTTTTTTTTTTTTTTACAGGGGTTGTCCCAATACTGAGGGATCAGAAATGTGCCAATGGCCCCATTCAATTTGAGAGAAATGGCTTGCAAAAAGTTTAATTTGTGGAGTTTCTCTTGGGATTAGGGCATGGGTCCAAGAGGCTTGTTTGTAGGTGTTGAGATTATACACATGTTTCTTAAGTTTCGTAGCTCTAGGTCGAATGGCCTGCGTGGGCTGCTTTTGTTGGCACAGTGGAAGCTCAAACAGGTGTGGGTTTCACTGCTTTCTCCATTACATTACATTACAGCAAAAGCTGCACAGAGCAGCATCCTGCTCACTGTGTACAGGCACAGTAAGGCAGGATGACAGGCAGAGGTCACAGGTTACAGGGGCCAAAGGGCACACCATTTGTGCTTAGAAATAAATAAGGAAATGTTGTTTTATACTTTTATATGTGTAGCTTATGGATGAACTTCATTCAAGGCCTGATTTCCACTTTCAAGCAGTGACTGCAGTTACATTCTGTCCAGCCTGCATGACAGAAAGAAGGCCCACACTGCGCATGCAAAGCACCGTGGACCGAGTAGCGGCGGTCGGCCATGTCTGGGGCGAATTGCTGCTTGCAGCTTTAATTGAAACTGCTGCTTCCACAGTTCATGCAATTTCACCGGCTTTAAAGCCCTGCAGCATATGCTAGGCTGCTTTTTATAGATTTTAGTTACACTTTTGATTGTATTCAACCACACATTGTTCTTAGGAAGATGGTTGAGCTGAAGGTCAACCCATTTTTAATCGTGTGGTATCATTCCTTCCTCTCAAACCATTTACTGCAGGTGAAATTCATCTCTGTCCGCTACAGCACAGCTGTAAGCAGCCCAGGGGTCCCCCAAGGGTGCATCAGCTCACCCTTCTTCTTCACTCTGTATACCAACGACTGTATCAGCACTCAGCCAAATCAGTTTGTCATTACATTTTCTGATGATAGTTATTCTCAGCTTGCTCACTCAAAATGCAGGCAGCCATAAAGCTGCTGTGGATACATTTGTTGACTGGTGTGACACTAACAAACTGCAGATTAACAGTCAGTGGGTGACCATAGTCCGGTGTCCATACAGGGCATCAACATTAAACAGGTCACCTCTTTTATGTATCTGGGACTGTATTTTGATAGCGACCTCAGCTGGCACACACAGGTGGCAAGTGTTTGTGCTGGAATACTTCAGCGTCTGCATTTCCTCAGACGACTCAGGCTCTTTGGTGTCTGCATAGAAATTATGTCAATTTTTTATTGTGCAACTACTGAGTCCATACTGAGGTATGGGATCTCCTGCTGGTTCGGGACCCTTACAGTCAAGGCAAAAACTCAGATCAATAGCCTCGTGAGGATGGCAAGTAAGATAATGAGTACCCCTGCCCCACTTATGTCACAAAACCTGTTTATACGGGCCACCATCAGGCAGGCGAACACCATTCTTTTGGATTCATCTCACGTCTTGTTTTCAGAGTATGTATTGGTGGTACAGGTAGGAGGTACAGGGTCCCACGGTGTAGGCTCAATCGTTTTAAATATTCTTTTATTCCCTTTTTCAATTAAACTCATTAACGAGCAGTTGGATGCAGCCACCAAAAGGAGGTAGTTGATGTTGCATTCAATGAGATGTATGTATGTATGCATGTATGTATGGGGTATGTGTGTGTTTTTACTTATAGCTTTTTAACTTATTTTTAACTTCATTATTTATGTGATGTATTTTAAGTGTTTTTCTAGTTGTGCATGTTTTGTGTTATGTGCTACAGTGCAGCTTTACCTTGCCTTGTCCAACACAAATTTCTCCCATAGGAGACAATAAAGATGAAACTGAACTGAACTGAACGGAAAGTAGCTCTACGGTTGCTTTGAATATCACAAGATGCTGACCTTCCTGTGTCTCGCAGCTTGTACAGCAACTTCTTGATCACCGTTAACATGTTTGCAGGCATGTTAAGATCACACTGTGTGCACTGTATGTCACCCATCGCGTCACAACATCTTCTGAAGAAGAGAACATAAACTTGGGGAAATTTGACATCCTGTTTTAACCACAAGCCAGGAGAGTGTTTTTTCCAAATAAGATGAAGCAATCTTTTGCACATTCCCGAAATGCTCTTCCAACAAAGCCTTTGCCTTTTGACATCCTCTGTCTGCAGGCATTTGTTGACAGCCTCGAACAAGCTGTTGTGGTTCTCCTCTTGTGTACAGTGCCAGAAAGCGCAGACAGTATCCAAAATCACTTGTCCTTTGTTCTACATTGTGCTCAAAGGCTCTTATAAAGGCGTGATAGTGAAGTTCCATCGAACACCTGAATCTCTCTTTGTGGCAAATGGGAGATGTTACATTATTGTGCCAGCAGAGCAGAAATTTCATTTTGCCTTGCCATTATGCAAATTGCCTTGCAAATTGTGACTGTCATCACATAACTGACACCTGAGAGTGTGCTGAAACGTCATTCTTCACATTAGGAGCCATCAGGTACCCAGGCGGCCTATGCTGGACTATTTGAGATCCAACATTAACAGTAGCCTTCCTATTGTCAGATGAGCCTTGGATGTGATTTGACTGTCATACACTCCTTGGCCACCAGGCACAAATGAATCAGCCTCAGCATTAAAAGCAGCATGAGCCCCTCTGGCTATATAGGATTCCATACCATCTGATTTTTTTTTTTTTACATGTGCAGCTTTTCACACTGCTTCCTGGGACTCTTAGGACCTCCATCCTAGCCTGAGCAGCTGCTATCTCCACTTCAAGCTCAAACCTCTCTTTCTTCTTTATTTTCTGTTCTTGCTGGTCCAGCTCTTATTTTTCTTTAAGTAACTTCTAATGAGTGAGAAGAGCAGCCATTTCAACCTCTGCTTTGACACAACAAGAAGAAATGGAGGAGCTCAAAGTTCTTGAAGTCCCACTTGTCGATCCATGCTTCCAACATTTGCGACATTGTCATTTGGCTTCATCCTGCTCTGCTCCAAGGCATTCTCCTCAATATCATGTGTGTTTTGCAGTAAGTCATTCTGTTCCACATCATGAACTTTTCCTGGCATGTCCTCCTGTCCCATGACTGGGGACATTTTATTATCAAGATGGAACTCATGCAGTGGCAAGCTTGGGGAATTTTCATATTCCTTGTTGATTGGTAGTCTCTCCACATTATCATTAGTTGCATGTCTTGAAACTGGCCTGTTAGTTTCAGAGAGCCACGATTTCACATCTTCAATAAATCCTTAGTTGTATTTATTGATGCTTGTAAACCACATTTTTTGGTTGATCCTTCTCCTCCTTGCCTCATCATGCAAATGCATCAAAATGTCCAGTTGAGTTTGAACCTATTTCATGTTGTTTTTTTCACCCTTGCACTTCATTTATATTTCCTCACGGTCAACATCCGAACTGGCTGAGTGGTCCATTATTTTTCCTGCACAAATCCAACGGCGCATCAGAAGGGTTGGATATATAGCCAATTTCTGTTGACAATGTTGCCTGACTATCAAAACTAAATTCATCCCAGACATTGGAATACAGGGCTCTGTCTGCCTATCTCAATCTAAGGATGGAAACACGAAGCCGTTGCTGCAGTTCAACGATATTTATTTGAAACTTTCGATGACACGTAAATTCAAACATACATTCTGTGTAGATGAACTTGCAGAACTGGATTACATGATGGTGAAAGCTTTAGCGGTCTACAGAAATATCAGCCCCTGCCTCCTCTCTCCCTGTACCAAACAAAAACCACAGGCAAATGCAGGTGATATTCATCAGGCACTCATTCACCCCAGTGATACACCCACACACATACTCCCAGTGACAAGTGACAAACACATCCCTCCCTCCCAACAGGGATTTAAAGATTATTCAAACTAACAATTATTGAGAAATTTTCTGCACAAAAGTTGAAAAATATATACTGAAGTTGTGAAAGTGTGTCCTGTATGATATTAAACCTCTGCTTGAGTTTACTGTGCATCAATAAATGTTTTCTTTACTGATACTAAACTCCTAGCAGCAGCTGTACTGAAGCAACAACAAAATGTGCTGAGGTGCAATGATATTGATTTTCCCTAGAATCAACAACCAAGGCTGGTCATTCACCTTTCCTCATAGCAGTTAATCAGGTCAGAAGGCAGACAGATATCAGCAGCGCAAAGAAAACAATTCATGTTCAAGGCACAGACAGGCACGAGAAGACACAGTAAAACCACAGAGAGCCTAATTAATCAGTATGTTTGTAGTACTACGATGACTGCTATGACTCACTGATGATTTAAAGAGTGATGATCACTGTGGTTATGTAGTGAAGAGATGCAATGAAATCAACCTATCCTGTAACAAGCAGCAGGAGCATAGAGTGATTTCATCAGGGCTCTTGCACCACCAGGGAGGAACTCCACTTATATACATGTACAGTTTGCACTTTCACTCATTCAAACACACATTAAACCTTTTTTTAGACTTCTAGTGTGATTGTAACTTAATTCAAATAACCCCGAATGACACCATGAGGTGTAAATCGCGGTGACCTATTCATTGAGAGAAATGATCAAATCCAAAACATGCAAACACACTGTGTCATCCTGATCCTTGACCTTCCAAATTTCCACAACAGATTTCTTTTTGCTTTGCAGAATATATTGCTTCATTAAATGTATATTCTGTCACCCCATTGGATCAACAATAATTAAAAAATAACAGAACTGTGCTCATGAGACTGTACAATGCTACATCAAAGCTGTGCTTTATCGACGTTGAGGAAAACCTGCTGATTCATGATTCCTTATCACAACCACGAAAAAGAAGGAGGCTAGTTTTTATGGTGTTCTATTAAGTTATTGTCTTGACTTGGGTTAGAAAGAGACTGTACTGAACCAATCACCATTATTTTCTTTCTTCCTTTTGGCTTGGTTAGTGTGTCTGATAGATCTGTGAAGTCATTAATATTTAACACTAGGAAAAGGCAAAACAAATCCAACTGATATTGTGAATCTAATGTTTTGGAAGTGTTCCATTTCCATTTGTCAGACTAAATGTTCAAGAATAAATGTGAAATATGTGGTTGTATAAAGGTGAATGTTTTAGTCCACTACATACCAGGTGTTACAGCTGTTCTGAACTATAGCTCCAGGTGAATACATCTTGTCTCCTTGCACACAGGGGCACAGAGCAATGGCCACACACTGGCCCTGGTGGTCCTGCACGAGTCCAGGTGGGCACTGGCATCCTGAAACACATGTTCTATGACCTGTTCCACTGGTGATGTCATCACAGCTCCAGCTCTGTCTCAGGTCCGAGCAGGAACTTAGACAGGTACGACCACACTCTTGATACACCTGACCCCCTAAACACTGGACCGCTGGGGAGAACAGAGGAACAGAGGGAAGAGGAGAGCAGTATTATGATCAATGTTAAGCCAATTAGCTTCACAAAAGAGGTTTCACCTGTGTTGGTCCGTCTTTTAAGATCATTACCAAAAACCTTATGAACAGATCTGCTTTTGACGAAAATCTGTTATCAAAGACAAAGCTGATAGAGAACCAGCAGAGGGCAGCATAACACCACCACTGCAGCCTATCAGCTAGAAAGTAAGAAAAAGGAAGCAGTAGGTAAGAACTGAAAAAAAAAAGTTTTTCATATCTCAATGTGTTTATTTGAAAATCTACACACACATGCAGGATGATAACCTCAGCAATCTGAGTAAACTTGGTGGAGATTAGACATGGATTATGCCTGAGTGGAGGTTTGTGCTCCCTGAGTGCTTATGTGAAGAAATGAATCCAGGTCATAGATCTGTGGTCTGAGGTCATAGTTGTGTCTATTTTCCACCTGACCAATGAATATTGTACAACTGCTTCCACACTCACGACAGAAGGTGTGGTTGCGCCAGTGAATGGTGAAGCCCTCCTGAGCACAATGTCGGGCGTAGGCAGTGAGGATGGTGCAGTGACAGTCCCTCTGAGCAGGACATCTGCAAACCTCTGACAGGCAGAGGTGAAAATAGGGCTCCCTCTCTACCACATCATGGCACACCTACAATATCAACAAGGGAGGTGGGTGTGTGATTTAAGTAGGAGGACGAGAGCTCCCAAAGATGAAAATATAGTAGAATTAACATTCTCCATGTCCTCTTACCTGAAACAAATGGCTGTGTATGATGGCGCACATCATCTCTGCATAGTGTCTCCTCTGAGTGTATGTGGCGCAGTGGTCAGGTGGAGGTTCCCTGGGCAGAGTGCAACGCTCAGTTGTGAATTTCCCTGTGAAGGACCATACACTGTTCTCCACGTCTCCTTCTGGGGTGGTGAAGTCATCGTGCTGGTTCCAGTTCAGTGTTCCACACAGGCCACGCACCTTAAATGCAGCATATATACTCACTACTTACTCTCTGTTTGATCATAATGGGAAGTGAAAGTGGACAGCCTGCAGTTTAACTTTTTAGTTAGAATTAGAATTGAACTGAGAGAAGCAGCCTTAGCGTGGAGCTCACTTTGTTTGCAAAGCCAGGTTGCAGGATGATGAGGGCCAAGGGTCCATCCAGGTACCAGAGTAGCTGGGCTCCAAATGTCTGGATGAGAAGAAATGAAGAGGATGCCCTGCGTACAGCAAGGTCTCCTGTCACCACGGGCAATGCCTCTCTCTGGTCATTTAGTATCACTGTGCCTGGAAGTAACAAGAACAAATCAAAGCACAGTCAAAACTATAGAAAGGGAGTCAGCCAACAATCCAATCCATCAATGCTCACCACATTGCTCTATTTAAAAAACAAACTTAAGATTGATTACAGACATGCTATGATCACATTACATTTTGGGGAATACATTTTTGGATGTGAATGCTTCACATTCACCACTAAAGCAGCATTAAGTGTTTATTTCTACATTGCTGTATTGGTGCTTTTATTTAAGTAAAGGATCTGAACATTTCTTCCATCATTTCCAGACAGTCATCTGTTTACACACTTGTTGCTAAATAGTTGTCTTAAATTGGAAGCTTGAAACAACACTGGGTGGTAACAAAATTTCAAAGATCCGAAACATAAAACCAAAACAGTGAGAGAAGCTAAAAATCTCCAAATATCAAAGGGAACCTGCACTGTCTCTTTAATACTGTTTAACTAACCAGTGTCTGTGATGGTGACTGTGGTGCGAAGTGCTGTGATTGACACCTCCCTCAGACAGCCCAGTCCTCCTCCTCCACCTCCCCCTCCTCCTGCTGCACACTCCCCACAGCGAACACTCACCACCAACTTCCTGTCAACAAAGTCCTGGACTCACACCAGAGAAACAGCTGTCACAAACACACACAAACAGAGCATGCACATCATGAAACAGTGTGAATGACAGTTTGTGTGTCTCACCTCCATGACAATGAAGGGACAGTCTCCCCCCTGCAGTGAATACCTCTTTTTATCAAAGGTGGTCACCTGTACAGCCCCGGTCAGGGTGCACTGGGCTGCACACTTCTCTCCAGTACATTGCCACTGACCTGCTCTGCACTCACTTGGAGGGTGAAAAGGTAAAATCATATCAGAAAACAAGAAATGTAAAGGAGTAAATAAAAAGAAACACAAAAAGATCTGCCCTCACCAGGTGTTGCATCTCTGCTGTATCTGCTCCCCTGCCTTGTAGGTGCGTCTGCGATGGAAACAAGGACAATCATCTCTTTTCAGACAGAGCCCCTGGTAAAAGTAGAGACCTGGAAGACACTCACAGCCCCCCACACATTCCTCCCTGCATTGGCCCATGGCTGCAGCAGGCTTGGGAGGCTGGGGAGACGTACAGCTGGGGGGGCAGGAGGACACACAGTCTGAAAACACCTGACCTGTGGGGCAGACTCGACCTGAATGACACAGGAAACATGGAGGAAGTAGAGTTAAGTGACTGTGAGTTGACTGTTTTTTAGCATCTCACCTCAATGTTACAAATGATGTGTCTCTTAAACAAGTCGATTAATACACTGTGAGAGTTAGTCCATTATATTTTCCTATGTGTATACAGTCTTATGTGTGGAATTTTGTAACCTCAGGTTCTGGAGATGAGGTATGAACTAACCAAAAAGGATCCGTTTTCAAACTTCAGCACACACAAAACTTATAAATCACAAATGAAAGCAGCTTGACTTAGTGTGGCATAGGGTTCTTCAAACCCAGCCACAAACTGAGGCAAAAACTGGTACACCCAAAAGACACCACACTCAAACACCAGAGGAGCAACTTGGTGTATGCAGCCCAGGGTAGTGAACAGTGCTCAGACCTCTACACTGAGGAAACTAAACAACCATGAAACAAGCACATGGCTTAACACAGGAGGGCCAATACCTCAGCTGCAGAGTCTACCTCCTACAGTCTACCTCCAACTGAAAGAAGGGACACTTCTTTGAGGAAAGCAATGTGCATGTTCTGCATCGAGAAGACAGATGGTTGGAAAGAGGAGTAAAGGAAGCCATCTATTACCCTTTTTCCACCAAAAAGAACCAGGTGCTAGTTTGGTGCTGGTACTTTTTCAGCTGACCACTGCTGCTGCATTCCAGCTTTTTCTTATGGTCTCTGTAGTCTTTATGGAGTTTTTACAGTTCATTAAGGAGCTGGTCGAGGCTCCACTCATATCCAGCCTCACCTATCTCCTGCTGAGTCCTCCTGAAGACCGGCTTGGTCCGAGAGGCTCAGTCTAACTTTCCCTGGACTTAGGTAGAAGACCACAGTGCCAGGAAATACTGGGTCTCCTCCTCAGCCCATTGCTGCTTTTATTTAGCATCCATATTTAGTTGATTTCACTACTTTACTACACTACTTGCTAGCTGTTGTTTTAAAAAATTGTTGTGGTGTCACAGAAAGCAGTTTGAGAATTGTTTCAGGGGAGAAATTAGTTGGTTTTTTTCTTCAAATACATTTTTTATGCATTAAAGGAGCAATATTATACTGGTTTTCAGGGAAGTTGAAATAAGTATTATACGCCCCTAGAACATTTTTGTGAAGTTTCTTGGTGAAACTCCGCTTTGATCCTGTATTTCAGTCTGCCTCAAAAAGGCTCTGTGACAGCTGCAGCCAGAACAGTCTGTTTTCTGGTGCCTGTTGCCTTCCTCTGTTGTCTGCACTGACGTCAGGACACCTTCGCCATAACCAGGAAACCAGTGCAACGCGAGAAATTGTAAATGAGAAAAATCCACTCTGTTGTGAGGCTGGCAGCCTGTGTAACGAAATGTGTGGGTTTTTACAACTGAAACCGAGTTTTGGGTGCACTCATGTCGCGGCCAAATTTCTCTTGTAAAGGAGAAATCCAAGAAGGCGGATCCTACGCTTCTGACGCTGTGGGAGACCACTTGGGATACTCCGAAGGGATTGGCTAACACAGCGTCTGTCAGACGCCGTCTGCTCGACTGTCTTCATCACAAAATATCTGAACCCAAAACGATTCATTTTACCCCAGGTATTTCTCCCCAAGCAACCTACACAACAATGAGATGGTTTTGAAGTCTCACAGTCAGTGGAATGGAGGTAAGCCAAATCCCAAACAGTACATATAAAAGACTTTAAAAAGTGGATTTTCTATAATATGTCCTCTTTAAGTTACAGTCTGATTAAAAACTTGCTCTGAGGTTTTCAGAGATATGACCTCTCGCTACAAACTCCGTCAGCTGTTCCACCGACTGGGGCTCAGAGCTTTTTTTTTTTCATCATTTTAATATTGCACTAAAGCACTGTTGTTGTACATTAAACCGATCTATTTCATACTTTTTCCCACATTGTAGAAACTTGTTATTCTGACTATAACTGTGCAGAGTGTGTCGTCTTGCGAATACAAATATTTGCGTGCAGTGCAGTGATGACACAATGACACAGTGACAATTCCGACCAGTACAATTTTAGTACCTGCTCCTACTTGGCCGGGTCCTTCTTTGGAACCGCGGTTTGGAGGCTCATTAACCCTTTCTTCAAAGGACATAAACTCCCTTTAACCCTTTCGGCGCTGAATATTGTTTTAAGTTAGTACGTACAGCACTGAATACTTTTCACAATTTACTGCAAATGTATATCGATATTCAAAAAGCCATATTTTCAGTAATCATAAAGATAACTCCATGAAATTTTTGTTATGTATTAATCACATGCAAATTCTCAAAATGGAAGTATATTTGTTGATAAATCAAGAGAAAGGTATCATGAGCACCATGAACAACCAAGCCAAATATTAATTTAAATATTTATTACATTAAAAGTTACATTATCTATCTTACACCGAGGAAGCTGACCCAGCTAGAAAAAAATGATTACAAGTGTCAAGACACATAGAATATACAGAGTTAACTATTTTCTTTTTATTTTAACTTTATAAAGTATTGAAACGATCAAAATCACAATCAAGGTCAGACTCAAACCCATAACCCTATGTATTAAAGACTAATGCTCTACCTGACCTAATTGGGCTGACATATGCCATCATGCCAAAAGTAAGAAATTGTCACGAATATCACTGCTAAGTCAGCTAAGCAGCTTTCATTCTGGTAAATTTGCATAAATAAATAAACACAAGTACGTGGACCTCTGTCCATGACATGTCCATACACAATTCTACCACTGGAGGCTTGTTAGGATATTTGCTGAAAGGGTTGAAAACATTTTTTTGAAGCAGGCACACAAAATATTTATTTAAAAAATGTGTGCAAGTCAGGCACTAAATAGTGACATGTGTTTACCACACAGGGCAGCTGTCCTCCACATTATGATGATGTGTTGCTGGGTACACTCTCGGGCGTAGCTAGCCAGGGTATCACACACTGCCCTCTCCCTCTGATTAGGTGGAAGGCTACAGTAAAGGTAAAGGCAGGTGTCTATGTAGGCTGCTGGGTCCAACTGAAACACACATACACATACAACAACACACACAATTTCTGAAACAACCAACCTGTGTATCAGTTTCTGCAACAATGTCTTTTTTTGGGCGTCCCCAAACTCAGAAATGCTAAAATCCTGCTAGTGGCTAACAGAATTTCAAAGTATTGATTATACAGGATTCTAGGAAATGGTGAAATGGCATATGATTTTATAGAAAAGTTGTAAAAAATGATCAACATGTGAGATGCAGGCATCAGGAACATATTTGTGAAAAACATATAAATGATAATTGTACCATTTGAGGGTTAAAAGTGAAGTCAGTACAGATAAAGTTATTTATTAATTCATACCCTATTCACCAGTCCATACATGTAAGTCTAATAGAGATAATAGAGTCTAATAGAGATTTCAAAGGTATTTATATGTTAATCTTCCATGTTAAACCAACTGCTGAACTAAAACACTTTGTTAACTTTCTGGCTGCTATTAAATGCTCTCCAGAATGCCATTGCTGGTCATTAGTCTTTCAGACAGTTTCATGGCTCACAGCCATAGACTGCTAATAAAAATGTACAAAGCAAGTGTGATGTCACCCATTGGTTTGTGGACTCCCGTTTGAAACCAGTGTTGGTTGCTTAGAGTCAGAAGTTAACCATATTTTTATATGAAGGGAAGAGTATGGAGGTGGGTCTCACCCTTGAGCCTGAGATCACTGCTAAATGTGTATGAGACTCGACTTCAGCAGTGCTTTCATTGGAGACCAGGCTTGTCAATTCTGCTAACCGCACCCTTAAACCTTCCTCTTTTTGAAGCCCAATATATACTTAATTATGATTTTTTTTTTTTTTTTTTCCAGATGGACCACCAGATCACTGATAACAAGAATTATCTTTGGCCAATGACACCAAAATGAGCAAAAACTATTGACTGAGTATTTCATGATTGAAAATGCTGATCTTTTTAATTGGGAGTCAGTTGGAGTCAGAGTTTTTTGGAGTCAGCCATCAGGCGTATTGCATCTTTTTGCACTTCCACATTAGCCTCATTTTTGAGCCCCACTTGCTTCATCCACTTCCATATACAGTCTATGCTCACCACAGTGTCTCTGTGAACTTCTGTAGCAGGTGGTGAACTTGGTAAATGATTTACTTCAACAAGTTTTCTGAGTCATTACAAGCTCATCCTTTCAAGAAAAAAAAGTAGATAATTAGATTCAAACATGTCCAACAGAAAACAATGGTGAGTGTGAAGGGTGTCTGACCCGGAGGTGGCAGTGTGTGAAGGGGCTCTCCAGCAGGCGGTGACACACCGACTCTGCCTGCCTGCGCAGAGCAGTGTCTCCTGTCACATCACAGCTGTGACCGAGCTCAGCTGCATCACTGCAGCCCTGAACAAAGTATGGAACACACACAGGTTCAATTACAGAGGTTGTATTTCAGAAGTGCACTGTGCCATTTATTTTAAGTACAGAAGTAGTGACACAGAACTCTGCATTCACATCATTGACTGAAACATTTATCTCCTTTAGTTAAATGGTTTATTGCACTTTGTTGATTTCAATAAGCACAAATTTGAAATATCTGAAAAAACAATAATAATAGTGGTATGTGGTGGAAATTTACAAAGGTTTGTCTCTGTGACTCTGTGCCTGGCAAACATCATTTATAGCTGACATGGTGCTGGGGAGAACTCAGTAACTAAAACACACTTCTTTTCTGAGGAATGTGGGGGTTGCAGGACACTCCAGAATTGGCCCCAAGCGTGAGGAGACACAGAGGTTCTGATGATTTTCAACTCTAAGGCCCCTCCCTAGGATATGACCTCTCTGTCTTTGCTTTTTCCTCTGAACATCATCTGACCCACAGTTGTGACTCGTGGGTGTTCGATCTTGCAAAAATATAGCTTAATAAAAATATTCAAAAGACTCCAAGGTTTCAATAATTTACTTCTCACTGAAATAGAACAGAAAAACCACCAAATCAGATGACAGAAAGCATTGTGTTGCTAACAAAGTGAAATGTATTCAGTACTTCATTGTGCTGGTCAGGAACTTTCCATGAGTTGCCGAAGCTGGCAGCATACTGCGACACGGTTCCACTCAATGTGGAGAAATCATCTGTGACAGCCAGACACAAAGAGGTTACTGATGTACTGCAAAGGTGTATAACTATAAAACTTAAAACAGTAAAAGTTGCATAAGTTAAATCAAGACAACATGGAGAACCACTAGTTCTGGGTTGGAAACAGAAAAGTAATGATCAAAAATTTTACCAGTGTCATTTATGAATGTGCTGAAAGAAGGTAATGTACAATTTGTTCACTTGATTTCTTAAATATGACCTAATTTTTTCATTTGTGATCATGGCGCACTCAACAATACCCTGTCTCAGTAAATATTCTGTGAGCCAAATAAATTAAATAAAACAAACAAAAGAAACTCTCAGTTTCTTTCATCAAACTGGTTGGAGCTCAGAGTTGGGGAGGAATTAATGGGAAAATCTGAATTATCAGCACCAACACTGTACATAAATACATATTGTCTCTGTGTGTGTGTGTGTGTGTGTGTGTGTGTGGATAGCGTCTCCCTTA
>OOFC01013126.1:0-34543 GCA_900323345.1 Pseudochromis fuscus | reverse complement strand
ATCACCTTGTGGTGTGTCGGGCGGTTCATCTCAAACTGTGGGAAGAAGTCCGTGACCGGCCTGAAGGGCTCCCTGTCGAAGAACGGGAACCTCTGAGTCTCCGAGGAGCTTCTGTCGTCCTCCCTGTCGAGGGGGGGCCCTGGAGGGCCGGGCTGGATCAAGAGGACGGAGAGTATTAATCTACTGTGTTCATCCACTGCAGGTGCAAAGGTCACGAGGTCAGACCTGAACCATAGGACACCTGTAAGATAGCCTCTGTGGTGACAACTTTTTATTTAAAAATAAAAACCAGGGTGTCCTCCCAGAACTTGGCTGTTGTGTTCCTCTGATCCTCACCACTATCTGAACTCTCCTGAAGTCCCCGGTGAAGGTCGGCGTGTCGGTGTCCGTCCTGTACGGCGGCTCTCGAACGTTACCGGAGACCTCTGGGACCCCTGGAGAGAGTCTGGAGCTCGGGACGGAGCTGAACAGACGCCTCTCTCCGTCCTCACAGATACGACTCAGCAGTTTTCTCTCCAGAGCTGCAACACCAGGAGATCGAAGCAGTGAGTTTGCTGTTTAATACCTGAAAGCATCATGATATTAGCTCACAGGTGCAGCTGCAGATTTCAGCTGCCTTGCTCAAGAGCACAAAATAGTCTAGAAAGTAGGAACGCTATGTGGCTGTTTGTGTAGTTTATAATCAAGATGTGCAGCCTCGTGGATGAAACTGTACTGAAACTTTGCTATTTGCTGCCACCAAGTGTCAGCTGCTTAAATTTGACATTTTTCCTTTGTGTAAATCGAAAAGTTATTATTATTTGTATTTATTTATTTATCAAAATCTTGTATTATTAGAGTCAGGTGAGGATATCTGTAAGTTGCTCAGACATGCCTTTTATCTTATAGGTTCTTAACTATAGTTAACTGACCGATCTCCTTTTTGCAAAGCTGAAATACTCAACTAAACTTTGCACTTCAATATCAGGTGGCGCTACCTGCAGATTGAGGATGAGGAGGATGAAATGTGGGGGCATAGAGGTATAAAAGAGCATTAAAAAAATACTCAGGTATCTCAAAAACATCTTAAAATTGTGACTAAATCCTTCAATTCAGCCTTTACTTTTAAGAAACCAGGTTCTGGATAATCCACCTGTAAAGTCTAAACTACCTGCATAGAAATGAAGCAGTCACCTGGGAGTGATTTGAACTCTTCGATCAGGTACACGTGCTCGCTGTCGGGGTCAGACGCCATGAGGTTCAGCTCCTTCTGGAACTCCTGGTACTGTGGATCACTTCTGTTCACCACCCCGATCACGAACGTCTCGATGTTGTTCCCTTGAGCCTCCGCCACCGCGCTCTGCAGACTGACCGTGTCCCTCTGATCCGCCTGCCCGTCCGTGATGATGATGGCCACCTTCTTCACACCGGGCCTCGCCGCCTTGAACACCTGGTTGGCCCTGTGGATGGCGCTGCCCGTGAACGTGCCCTCGCCCAGGTAGACCATGGAGCGCACGGCAGATTTGATCTCGTCCCGGGTGGCTACTTGTCTGAGGCTGACTACTTCCATGTTGATGTGGCTGTAGAGGACCACGCCGACCCGTGTGGTGTCCCTGCTGACCGAGGCACGATCGATCAGGGCGTTCACAAAGTCTTTGATCACGTTGAAGTTTTCAGGGCCGACGCTCTCTGAGCTGTCGATCACAAAGACGAGATCCAGGGGCGTCTGGCGGCAAGTCACCCCACAACCTGAAGGAACGGAGACACGGAGGTCATCATCACCACACAGAGGCTGTTTATGAAATGAAAACAAACCTGATCTGAGTACTTACTGCAAATGGACCTCACTATTTTGATGATTTCATCCCTCTGTCAAAGAAAGTGCAACATTTTAAGTGTTTCATCTGTGATTTTGTCTTTTTTTTTTCCACGCTGTAATATTTTTCTCACTGATGAATGCATTTTTTTTTTCCCAATTACTAGTTTTCTTAACAAAGATGTATAAAGGGTCTCAAAAAGTCCAGTATGACGTCTTCACATTTGTTTTCCCAGAGCAAATATAAAAATAAAAAGTAAAAATTAAGAAGCCTGTAAATTCTCACTGTCAAACTGGGAAGAAAATAAACTTTAAACTTTATTTTAAAGTATTATTATATTTATTATAATAAAATTCAGCGTGGCTCAGTCTTGAATTTAATCATTTTTGTACCAGAAATTTGTAAATATTAACATGAAATTTAATGTTGGGTGGAGTGGCATGAACATTTTCTGGTTTCAGGTCTATGACAGAAAAAGATGACGATCTGTGGGTTTGTGTTTTATTGTACTTACTGTGAGTCCAGGCTCTCCCTTCTGTCCCACTCTGCCCTGTCATTTGAAACAAGTGGTTATTTAATAACATACTAAAGGATTTTATTTTCTGCAGCCAAATGAATAAAAACTAATGATCAGTCTGGCAAACTAAGTCCAGTACCAAAGGTCCGATGGTTCCCGGGTCTCCAGGTTCTCCTCTGTCTCCCTTTCTGCCTTTATCACCTCTGAACCCTCGGTCGCCCTGCAGGAGGACAAGAAGAAAGATTTCTCCAGCCTGTTAAACTGAGGCCCTGAATACATTTATTTTTGGATGTAATGGTACCTTAGTGTCTCTCTAGGCTGATCCCTCATGTTAACGTACTGAAATCATCTCATCTCAGGTCTTTCAGCACTTTTTCAGTTTATTAAGATGATTATTTGTGAATTACTAATCATTTGTTATACACAAAATTACCTTGTCTCCCTGCAGACCCTGTCCTGGAGGACCTCTGGGGCCAGGGATCCCCTGAAATCCAGGCTCCCCCTAGAAACAAGTTCACATGTTTAATTCCAGGTACATCTCTCTGTATTTTGAATACTGTGGTTTTAAATCTGCTGTCTGTGGCATTGTGCATGGATTCTGCTGATAACACGGACTATTTGCAGGTGACGTTACCTTTTGTCCTTGTATGCCCTCTCCGGGTAACCCCTGCAGACCAGGCTGTCCCATCTGACCGACTGAACCCTGGAGGAAAAAGGTAACAGCCATGCTAGTCTTAAAGCATCCATAAAAATTATCAAAAAAACAAACAAACCCAAGAACCCTTGTTTCAATCAGACCTTAGGACCAATAAGGCTGATTCCTGGCGGCCCAGCAGGTCCAGGAGGTCCAGGCAAGCCTCTGTCCCCCTGGAAATAGATAGATAATTTATTGATCCTTAGGAAATTATTTGGTCACGGGCAGCAGTAACAAACCAAAAACACACTGACAATCCCAAAACACAACCCCACAGACAACCTCTGTGCCTCTGGAGTCCCACCAACCTCAAAGTGTATGGAGACCCTCACCTTTGATCCAGGTAAACCGATGCCATCTGGTCCGATCTCTCCCATCAGGCCCGGGGGCCCTGGAAGTCCCTAAGACAGTTTTCAAAAATAAAAATGACACATAGAGCTGAGTGTGATTACTCAGAGATGTGAAATGACAAACAAGGATGTGACTTAGTTTCATACTCACAGGAGGACCGGGGAAACCTTCACCTTTCAGTCCAGGTAGTCCTGCAGGCCCTTGAGCTCCTCTGTCACCCTAACAACACCAAAACCTATTTACTTACATCACTGTGGTGAACCACTGAAGAGTAACTCTGAACTGAACTCACCTTAGGTCCAGGTAAACCAATTCCCAGCTCCCCCACAGCTCCAGCTGGACCTCGTGGACCCGGTTCTCCCTGATAGAAACCAGGAGTAAATAACCTGTCATCTGTAAAAGTTGCAGGGACTTCAGTCGGCACCACATGGACTTACCTTTTCACCGGGTATACCCCTGCCTGGAGGTCCAACTATCCCTGGTGGTCCAATGTTTCCTGGATCCCCCTGGAACAGAAAACACTTATTAGACTCACATTAGACTAGACAGTGAGTGTTAGATTTACAACACTGTGCAAAATAGTTTGACCAGTTTCATGTAAAATAATCTGCTATCTATGTACGTACCTTTGGCCCCATTGGTCCCACAGGACCGACCGGACCTGGCAGACCTCTGGTCCCCCTGTCTCCTCTGTCTCCCTGACAAAACAACACAGAACCATCTCTGAACCATCGTCTGAATCACACCTCTGAGGTAGACTTCTTTGGGAATAAGATGAAGAAGAATACATTTTGAAATGCTTCAGCTGCAGTATATTTATGTTTTTATTACCTTCTCTCCAGGAGCACCTTTACCGGGAGCCCCGTCAGGTCCCCTGGGCCCCGGTATCCCAGTGTCACCCTGTCGTTGTTTGAAAACATGGAGACAGTGAAGGAGAGGCAGGAGAAACAGACTGGTAGGAAATACTTCAAAAGAGGTGATGTTACCTTTTGTCCTGGGGCTCCATCCTCTCCAGGTTGGCCCGGTATCCCTGGTAACCCCTCAGGCCCAGGGTCACCCTAAAGGAGAGGAAAACAGCACAATGGATGGCAGCAGGAGGGTGCAAACAGGAAATAGAATAATAATTGAAGTTTGGAGGACATATTGAAATTAAGCAGGCAGTGATTTTAGAGAGTGTTTCCACTGCAGGAACCTGTGTCTAAATTATATTGTGATTTTTTTTTCACCTCCATAAAATTCCTGCGGCTTATATCACTGAATGTTACTTATTGGCCAAATATCTTCATGTTTTCTGCAGCATTGGTAAAAATCCATTAGTGCAAGAAAACCCAGAGATTTTACAGCCAACGGACCAACAATAAAATCTGGTCCATTATTGCAGAGATTCAGATTTTCACACTCTTATGATGTTAACAAATGAATTTACTTAAAGTTGTTGTGGTTTTATGCTTGCAGTGGAAATAAAAATTGACAACGTGCTGGAGGAGCTTTGCGGTTACTTATCAAGTATCTGTGATTTTTAAGCTTTCTTACAGTTTTGTTTAAATGTTAATAATGTTTCTAACAAGAACTTCTGATAAAGTTGCTCATTATTTCTCAAAGCCTCAAAGCCACAATTTTATATCATCATTTTTGTCATCAAAAGTAAATTAACAGTAGACGAGACGCTGGATATCTGCCGTAGTGTCTGTAATAGCTGGAGCTACTGCCAGGGGGTGATTAGCTTAGCTTAGCATAAAGACTTGAAACTAAGGGAAACAGCTAGCCTGGCTTAGTTAACAATAAATAAAACACATCCACCTCAGCTCAAAGGGTATTCGATGAATGTATTGTATCAAAATTAAGTCTTTTTTAGTTTATGTGTATTTTCTGAATGATCAAGCTCTTCCTTTAAAGCTACTTATACTGCACAGTGATGGCGAGTACTGCAGCAGCTCTGAGGACTTACTTTGGGTCCTGGTTCTCCCACTCCTCTCTCACCTGGTAGTCCAGCCTCCCCTGGGAGGCCCTGATTCCCCTGAAGGACATATTCACACAGTCAGTGTTCAGTGTTTTTCAAATGTGTGGAAATACTGACAAATAACAAAGGGCAGAAGAGATTTAGGAAATAATTTAGTTTTAGTGTTATGTTAACATATAGTATCATCTTTAAATCTGCTCAGAGCCTCCGTGAAGCAGCGAGGCCCCGAAGGTTTTAACAAACATCACTCCAACAGGGGTAAATAGTACATTGGTTTGTTACTATTTTCTGTCATGGATCAAAATATGAACAATGTGCTAGTTAGTATTAAAGGCAGATGGGCTGTAGGAAAATGTCTTAAACTGGACAAATCACAAAGATCAAATTAATGTTGAAATCTGCTGGAATGTGAAAGTCCAAAGTTAAACTTAATAGACAAACATCTGAGCACACATATGAGACTTTGTGCAGAGAAAAGCTTTAAAATGAAACAAAGGTGAAAAATGAACAATGACTTAATCGTATTCTGATTGTCTCTGGCACTATTCTCTGAAATGAATCTAAAGTGAATGTGAAATAATTGTGTCTCAGATTATAAACCATCCCTCCACCGACAGCAGCGTCTGCGTTAACCTCTCTGATTGAGATTGATTCAAACTCCGAGGCGTTTGATTGGCAGGCCAGCTGCATCTCATGCTCATGTTTGTCTGATAAAATATGCAACAATTTAGATGCAATCAGACAGAGAATCAGCTGACTGCCAATCACAATTAGCATCTGAGACAAACATCCTGTCAGTTAACTGTCTCACCTTAGGTCCTGCTATTCCAATACCTGGAGCTCCTCTGGGTCCTGTAGGTCCGAGTGGACCCTGATCTCCCTGAAAGAGAAAAGATGAAAGAGGCTGAAAATAAGTCAACAAATCAAACAAGGCAAAGAGAGCAGCTGGGAGACATCAGTAACTTTTATGTTGTTCTGTCCAACCTGATCTCGCTGACACCAAGTCAAAAGTAATGGTATCAAAATATTATTGCTTTCAGTTTAGGTTGTGGATTTCTCCCAAAACCATCAGTCACCACAGTCTGAAGTCTGTACAGTACAACGATGCAGTTTTTTATTTCAAATAGTCTCATCACTTCAAGATCACATGTGTTGGTCTCAACAGTGAAGCCAGAAGTGCAAAATAGTGTAATACCACTGATGGCCACTAGATGCTGCCTCCAACTGACTTCAATTGAAAATTCCTCATTTTCAAACCTGAAATATTCAGTCAATACATTTTTCCCACGAGTCATTCTGATGTCATTAGATAAAGTCAACTCTTCCTCTCAGTGATGTGGTCCATCTGAAAATCATTTCTCATTAAGGAGATATTAGACTGAGAAAAGGGGAGGAGTTAGGGGCGTGGTTAATTGGATTGATGGGTCGGGTTACCAGTGGTTTACAGGTAATTTAGAGGCTCATTCACCGGTGAACTCCAGTCTCTTACACAGTGGACAGTGTCCCCAGGTTCAAGGGTCAGACCCGCCTCCTCACTCCTCCCTTCATATCCAAATATGGTCACTTCTTGCTTCACAAAACAATATGGCAACAGTCAAATGCCAAACTCCTGGCTTCAAAATGTGACTCCACAGACCAACAGGTGTCGTCTTGATGACTACTTCCATCACTTACTGTCTGTGTCGAGTGTCACTTTATGATGATTGAAGGATGTATGTGAAACGAAAGAAGTAAAAATCAGCAGCAGATACAGAACTGAGAATTATAGGATGTATAACTGCTCGTATTCACAGAGGAGCTCCAACAAATCAAACATTCACTCCATCATTTTTTAAAAAGATTCAGAATCAACCCCGGGAAGTGGGTCCATCCTTTGAACTTCCTTTTAATTCGTTAACAACCAGCTAATTCATATTAATTTATCATGTTTATCATCCCCTCAAATCTTTTCCAGTGCCTCATTTTCAACATATTTGGTACTTGAAGGTGTCTCCTAGAAACATAAATACATCCATCTAACTTTCTTTTCCCTAAGACCAAATTAATTATCTCTACAAGACACAATGCCACGCCGCCTCCTTCCAGTGTACGGATCATTAAGAACTGTATCAGTTCTTACCTTTTCTCCTTGAAGTCCTAAACCAGGTGCACCAATGGGACCTGGTATCCCTGGAGGTCCTTGAATGCCCTGAAGACAACAGAAGAAAATAGAAGAAGATGGAAGAAATACAGTAATTAAAGCTTTCTCACTAAAAAAAAAGAAGAGTTGCAGTATTCTTATACTATTAGATTATTTATTGGATGTTAAGTAAAAATCCAAGATAAGAATCAGTTCCAGGTTTCTCACCTTGTCACCTTTGAGTCCAACACCAGGAAGCCCACGATTCCCCCTTGGACCATCCCGTCCTTGATCCCCCTAAAACAAAGGTCATAAATCTGATGTACACAAGGTTTTTCTCCAATTTATTATTAATTACCTCAGTTTAATTGTAAAGCTACTGTAAGTCACACTTAGCTCTAAATGTGTCCCTTTCATTTGAATAAACAGACTGTTCTTTGCATCTGCAGCACATATGATCCAATGTACACATGTCATGTTTTTACTCCGCATGTTGTTTTATCTTAAAGAAACACTTAGGACACACTTAGGACAGGAGAATACCTCAGTGACAGGGTCGGTTCCCACGCTGTCTAAACACAGTGTGAGTCTTGAGCATCTTCTTTCTAAACACCTGAACCACTGGGATTATTGTTCTGTTATTTCTGTCAGCTCTATCACAATACAGTCCCATTATAATCCACTCTCCACTGTATCCACTGCTATTATATATTTGTTTCCTGGAGACATCAACCTAAGAAAATATGTACTTCTTACAGACTTTTCTAACTGTATCAGAATAGTATTGAAACTTCAGTATTGTATTTGGACAGTAGTACATTATTTTGAACTACAGAACTAGACCTCACTCACTTTCGGTCCTGGAAACCCCTCTCCAGGCAGTCCAGGGTTTCCCTGTGCTCCAGGTGGTCCTGGTGGTCCCTGGAACAGACACCTTTTATTAAAAATCTTTATATGTGACAGTTTTAGTAAAGATGTGAACGTCCAAACAGGCTGCTACAAAAAGACTTAAAGACAATGTGGTTTTAGTTGAGACAAAATCAAAGTGTGTGTATGGATACACTGCCTGTCTTTACATATTGGTGGCATCAGGGGGTGTAAACATTTCTAAACTGTTTTGATTCCCTGAAGAAAACCACATGGAGGTGACGAAAGTATTTTTCCATTTCTTTCTCTCTCTCAAAAAAGTCTGATACAATTGATAGGAAGTGTGTATTTGTACATAAAAATTGGTCGTCATGTAGTCAGTCACACTAATTATCTTGGTACTCACTGTTAGTCCTGGATCTCCTATCCCAACAGGACCTGCAGGACCTGGTCTCCCCTGAATGCCCTTTTCACCCTGTAAGCAGACACCAACAATTTAAAACACTTTCCAGTGATTCAGTGACCAGTGATCATATGTGTCCTGTCTCTTATCAAACAACCCGCCATGCTTCTGCAGATATCTTTAAAAGGTTCTGTATCTACTGTTGGTATGTTTTATATTTTTACTGTGTCACAAAACCTCACAGTTGTGAATTGAGAGAGAGTAAATGAATGGTAAGGATATTTTTTATATTTAACATAAACAAGTTACCTTGGCTCCTGGGAATCCAATCCCGAGGTCTCCTGGTGGTCCAGGTGCACCACTGGGTCCTCTGTCTCCCTGTGACAGGTTGCAGTTCAGAGGTTTGTGTGTGTGAGATCAAACATTTATCATATGCAAGTTAACACAGGGTCAACAGTGCAATGGATTTTACACAACAGACCTAAGTACTATTTAAAAATAGAAGACTACTAATAAACAGTAATACTGACAAAAATACACATATACACACAGCAGTAGTGACATTAGGCATGAAAACAAGTACATGCACCAGATGTCCTTACAGTTCAGTTTTTCAGGGGAACTGAACTTTCTCTGCTTCTGTGAAACTTGATTAATGTCTGGACTTTCTGTGCAATAAATTACATGTGATTTAATCTGAATAAAGACGTCATTGTTAAAAAGTTGGCGATGGAGGCATCAGCATCTTATTAGCCCGGGGCACAAAATTTAAAGGTCATTTGTATGTTTCCCCTTTTTTATAGGCAAAAGTCCTATGTGACAATACAGATGTTGTGTGGCAAAGTGTCTGGGCAGCTGCATGTGGATTATAGAATGTCACTGATGAAAAACACTACACAGCACTACAGGAAAAATACACCCCCCAAATTTATACTTCATAATAAATAACCTAACTTTTTATTTGACCAAATAAACTATAACTTCATCTCTGTGTGTGTACAGATTAAACAAATGAGGTAAGATGTTGTAATAAGTGAGTTTTAGAGAAGCTGATGAGTGTGTTTTTGTACTCTATATTTCTGTTCTGTGTGTACTTCCAAAGAAAACTGAAAGTTGTATTGCAGTGTTCTTGGCAAACAATATAAATATTTATAGAAACCATTGATTTTTTGAGAATAAAATGATAATATCTCCAAAAAGGATGATCTATTTTGAGAATTAAGACTTAATATTCTAAAAAAGGGTCAAATTTGATGGAAAGTGTAGAAAAATGTTGAGAACATTTTAATATTTCTAACTTGCAATATTATTCATAAGATACAAGTTTTTACTTTATGGAGTAGAACAATGCAAACAGAAAAAACTAAGGAGGTATAAAAATATATAAATATAAACAAAATAAAAAACAAATACAGACATATTGTCATGGCAAAATAATAATATTATACTGTCTGTTTTCTTATAAGCATCAGCATTATTCATGTAATATTATCACTTCTTAACTTTATTTGGAAAATGTGAAGACTTTGTTGTCACAGTGTGTCTTAATGCTCAATGAGACAAAGGCTACATGAGTTTATTAGACACATCATGGGGAGCATACAAAGACTTCATTAAAGGACATCAGTTTGAGAAATATATAAACCTTGGAGGTGATTTTGTACTTCTTACAGTGCTGCTAAAAACTAGCAGAGAAAAAATTACAATTAAAAAAATTGCTTAAAGTTCCTAAAAGTCTCAAATCATTGTGGAGCTCTTTGAAAACTTACTTTAGCTCCTGCTGGACCCTCGGGACCCATGTCTCCTGGTAGTCCTATTGCACCCTGCAAAACAAATACACAACCCCTCAATGCATGTCACATCATCAAGATCAAGATCAAGATCAAGATCCACTTTACTGTACCACAGAGTACGACCTTTGTCTTGGTCTGATCTGAACCGTTGTTGCCATCTGTCCACATGTGTGCTCCAGGTAAAAACACTGAGATGTTTATAAGAGGTCCGCGTAACATTAAAGCACCTGCTGGTTTCTCCACTGACAACAAAGAAATCTGAGCCCTGCAGCATAAAACAATCATGTATTGTATGAATTCAAAATACTGTACGACCGATCCGCAGGTCAAAGCCAAGCCACCACCGCTGAATGAAAAATACAACAGGATTAACATCAACACACACGGCTTTCATGCCGTTCGATTCAAGCCCACGAAATAACAAGGTTATACTGACACTGTGCCAGTAGCACAGAGGAGGAAGAGTGGTGCTGGGCGGCCAGGACCCTGCTCTAATCCCACCACACAAAGTCTGTTCCTGCAGAAGAATAATATCCTGCAAGCCTGGATTCACAGCTTTGCAGAGCCACATTGGTTTCAGGATTACCCGTAATCCAATATTCACATTCCATTAGTGCAGAGATGAATACAAGACAAATTCCACTTCCATTTTTCAAATTGGAGGGAGGACGGCCTGTCTGATGTCGGCCTATCATGATGTCTGTGTGGTGATACGAGTGCTGATGTGGTGGATGATGGACAAGATGGAAGTGGCAGAAAGTAAAATCTGACAATAAAAATAATCTGGACTGAAATAGCAAACAGGATTCACTGAATAAATCTCGTGATGAAGCAATATAATCCAAGTTTTATATAAGTTTATTAACTGACTATTAAGGATAAACTTGAGCTAAATGCTAACATTAACCAAAGCATTTGACAAATCACAACTTCAGCCTGATGACAGAAATCAGGACAGAAGAAGTATGAAGCTGGTGGTGCTGCTACCAAGTCAAAGGACCACTAAGTCAGTTTGATGCATCCACTGGGAACCATTAATATACCATCAAGTACATTGAAATTATGCTTTCATTCTTCTTACATCTACAAGCTTGAGATAAATATAATTGTATAGCACATACAGGCCTCAAAAACTGTCAGATCTCTTTGTAAAGTTTAATCTGACCTACCCAACACAATTGTCACTGTTTAATTAAAAAAGACATCACCTGTCTTCCTTTTGGTCCTTGTGGGCCTGGAGGTCCCTCAGGTCCCTGCAAAATAACACTCAGCTCATTAGGAGGCCAGTCTGTGGTATTCTTTGAAATATTAATAAGTAAATTATGAACCTACAGTGTCGCCCTTTTCCCCAGGAGCACCACAGTCTCCTCTCTCCCCCTGCAAGAAGAAAACACCACATTTACACCCTGCATGTATTTCTGAGGACACGTGAATTTCTCCCATAGACTGGATATAGAGATGGACGAAGCCACCGGCTCTCAGAAGAGAAGCTGATGTTGATGTGCAAAAAAGTGCAATACCACTGATGGCCACTAGAGGCTGGATCTGAAAAACTCAAGTTGACTTCAATTCAAAAAATTTTAATTTTTCAATCCTGAAATATTCAGTCAATATTTTTTTTCCAAGTCATTCTGATGTCATTAGTTAAAATCAACTCTTCTTCTCAGTGACCTTGTCCATCTGAAAATCCTTTATCATTAGTCTGAGAGAAGGGGAGGAGTTAGGGGTGTGGTTAATTTGATTGACAGGTCTGGTCTCCAATGATTTACAGGTGGTTTGGAGGCTTATTCACCAGTGAACTTCAGTCTCATACAGATTGGACAGTGTCCTCAGGTTCAAAGGTCAGACCCATCTCCTCACTCCTCCCTTCATATCCAAATATGGTCACTTCTGGCTCCAAAAACCAATATGGCGACATTCAAATGCCAAACTCCTGGCGTCAATATGTGAGTTCGACAAACCAGCAGGTGACATCACGTTATCTTCATCCGTCTTGTATATACAATCTGATTTCTCCTGAGAGAGTATTACAGCTGATATCAAGCTACAGTCACTCACCTTGTTGCCTTTATAACCTGGACGACCCTGTAAGAGTTTCAAACAGTTTCAGAGTCAGGTTCATCTGTAAAGAAGCATATTATGTAGGGACACATAAAGGAAAGAACCATTTTCACCTCAGGACCGTCACTTCCAGGTCGACCGTTCAAGCCAGACTCCCCCTTTAAAAAGACATAACATGAGCTTCACTTAACTGAAACACTGAAACATTTAGCACTGTGCTATGACCTACCCTCGCCCCTTTTTGTCCAGGTGGTCCTCTGAAGCCTGGGTCTCCTCTCCTGCCCTGGAAACAGTACAGGTGTAAACTAAGTACGTGTGTTAGCAAGAACCTCCTCCACTATGACGACAACAGTGTTTTATTTCTGCAAACTCACAGGACTTCCCTGAGGGCCTCTCTCTCCTCTTTCACACAAACACACTTGGGCCTGTGGACACTGACAGAAAGAAAAAATATTCACATCATCATTAATAAGTCAGTGCAACTATGTACACTGATGAATCAGAGGAATTTGCTTTCAAAATAAAGAAAAAAACACTTACCCCTTCAAATGCAACTGCAGCCTGGAAGCAAAACATGACACACAAAATGTAAAAGTGGCAGTTCAGTTACAGTGAGTCATTCACAGACAGGATTATTTGGTCACGGCTGGATTCAGCTCCTAGAAACCAAGTACTCTCCAACGTAAATAGATAGTCAACAGGCACACAGACAAAACACACTGGCAGCAACATAGATGATTGACAAACTGTCATTCTTGACATAAAAATACCCAACAAATTCACTGTTACCATACATTTCATAGTTTTCACACTCGGTAATATGGTTTTTTAAACTGTAAATGAAATTATAAAAACAATTTGAGTATGTTGACTCAGGCTTCAGTTAATACTATGGGACATTTTAAACACCAATCAATCAATTATTTCAAAAATGATAATTGTCAGAGATACTAATGCTTGATTGCAAGATTCCAATACTTTCCGAGTCCTGAGGATTTACAGTAGTATTTACTTGACACACAAAAAACTGATACAAATCAACATTACAAAAAATAACCAGATTATAAAGTGTAAACTGTAATTTTGGCAAGAACAGGATGAAAGATGAAGGATGAAGGACCTCCAACTGTTAATGTTCAGTGGACAACAAATCCAGCTCTGTAATTGATAAAACCTTAGTTCCTGTTATAAATCACCGTTGTCTCCCATGTATCTGTCTCTGCTGCGAGCTCTAAAATATGAATGAATAATATCACACATTTCTGGAAAGCAGAACAAACCACATCAGTCTCTCAGACAGGCCCTGACCTCCTGCAGATATTTGACATTTCTGTGTGGTGTGGAAAAAAATGCAAAGCAGGCTGGAAAGCACCGCTGTGCAACTCTGTGACTTAAGACTTGAACCCGCTGTGAGGACAGAGTCTGCAGGAACAAGGCAACACAAACACACTGACTGGAGGAACCATGTGGAGAAGTGAGAATATGCAGGATCACAACCGAACAGCAGCTGAGGTCAATAACCAGCTTTACCTCAGTCTCATCTTCAAGGACCTAATGACTAATTTTCTGATTAGCTCATGATTTTCTGAACAACTAATCCTCTGCAGTTTATCCATCCACACTATTTAAGACAAGTCAGGCTGATGCAGCAATTGAAAATATCACAATTTCTCAATAAAATACAAACAAATGCTTGAGATGGACACTGGAGCCGTTGTTGTTAAACTCCAATTAGGTGAGACAACAGTATTAGGACAATTCAGTCAGCATCACCTGATCAGGTTAAAATTAAGAGAATAAAATCTCTGGATCTTGCACTTATGTTTGTTGTCTAGTTAGAACAAGATGCCACAAAAACCAAAATCCCCCTTTTACTCTCTGTTTGGCTGCATAGTCTTTGTAGCCAGATCCGACCCACAGGAACTTTATTAATCGTATCCATTGATTACAAACTGCCCTCACCGTAATAAATACACCAACTGCTGTGACTCAGTGAGAAACTTTAAGACACTGATGTTTCTCCTGTCAGGACCTGAGCTCTTCTCACCTGAAGCCAACACTCACCATCTCTTTCAGCAGCTTCTCCTCCAGCTGAGGGTCGAGAAGAGTCTGGACAAACTGCTGAGCCGGCGTGCTGGCGATGGCCCTGAGCTTGGCGTTATTCTGACTCTGCTGGGCGATATCCGACAACCCCACGGCGAAGAACTTTATGCCGTGACCTTTGGCCTCTGCGGCAGCCGCTATCACGTCGGGGTTACGGGGGTGATCGACTCCGTCGGTCATCAGCACTGCGACCCTGACGCTGTCCGCCGGCGTCTCCTGCACCAGCAGCTGGGTGGCGTTGGCGATGGCGTAGGTGGTGTAGGTGCCGTGGCCGATGTAGTTCATGGTGCTGACCTGACTGTGGAATAAATCCAGGTCTTTCCAGGCTGAGAATCTCTGCTCTACCGACACAGAGCTGCTGTACTGGAGGGCAGCCATTCGCACCTTCAGCGCCCAGCCGGTCACCTGCAGCATGGAGAGCCTGGAGCTGAAGCTCAACACGAAGGCCTTCTGCTGCTCAAACAGGGATATTTTGGCGCTCTCAGAGCTGTCCAGGATAAAGGCCACCTCCAGTGAGCAAGTCAGACCTGTGGGAGAAGGAGGTCACAAAAGCTCATGGACCAAACACCTGCTGAGTTTCTCTTTCTTGTTATAGGAAACACTGGATTAAAACAGTCAATGTTTTAGGCCTCTCTGTGTAGAAACGTCAGAGCTGAGATGTCTGTGAAGATTCTCAGTCATCCAGGCCATGGCTAGATGTTTTGCCTCTTGGATGAGAGGTGAAATGTCTTTAACAATCCTCAATCAAGTCCAGTTGCCCTGAGTTAACGTTACTTGGATGCAGGGCTGAGGTTTCCTCACATCCACAAGTTGTTCTGCAGTTATGCTAACTGGCAGACCAGCACCTGACATGGTGACGTGCTGCTGGCAGGGAGTGTAAATGAAAAATATAAAGCTCTGAAATGGTGCAGTTTGCTTGCAGCCTGCAAATGTTGTCAAACAAATGAAAGGTGACGAAGTTTTGATTATTGAATAACTCACTGACTGTAGTAAGTGTAATTTCAACATTCACTGCTGTTTGCCACTCGTGTTTTGATTCTGCTACTGGGAGTAGCGACAACCCAACTTTTTATTTTAATCCTACACACGATTATGCTTAATTCCTTCACTTCATTCGTTTTAATTACCATGAAACCAGAGTCTGTATACAGTATTACATGGGGAGAAAAAATAATGTTAACCATGCCAACATCCATCCATCCAACCATTTTCTATACTGTCATAATCCTGTAGAGAGTCACGGTGGACTGGAGCCTTCTCCAGCCCTGGACAGGCCACCAGTCCATCCACTAGTGAGAAAGACAATGACTCACGTTCACACCTACAACCAATTCTGAATCACCAACTAACATTTCACACAATAAATAGCAACTGTAACAAAGATGCTTTGGTTTTACTCATAATTGTAATCTTAGTAGAAACAAAGACCAATGAACCAGTACTGAAGCCGTCACAGCTCATTCACCCTCATTGATAACAGACACTCATCTGGTTGTGCCGCCCTCAAGTCACTGAAACCATGCTGATATTGTCTCTGGTAGAGTTCACCATTATTTTCCATATTCACACACAATTCAACACAACTACAAAGCATCTGCACATCCTGTACATTTGTAAATCTTCATATCATTTCTGCACCGTATTATCTTTTCATACTAAAATTCATACACACTGTCACATTTTGTACAGTCATAGCCTCAGTGCCTTTACATTTCTGTATTTTCTGTACATTGTATTCTCTGTGTTTTTGCACTAGTGGTTGTTGTATTGATTTGTAGGCACTGTTTGTCAAGATGTTGTTTGTCTTATGTCATATATGTAACACAGTGGGATGAGGAGGAATAGTATTTTACACCTCTGTATGTTTTTTAAATACTGTGGATGTGGCAAATAAAGAGTTTGAAAATGGATGATATTCTGTGACATCCATCATTTTTACCACTTCCGCGGACTCCATCACACCCACAGGATCCACTGACTCACCTTCAGCCCCAAGATGTGGAGACCTCATATAAAGAATTACCATTTCCTCCATCGTCATCATGCAGTCTGTAGTTGTTCCTGCGTCCTGTGTTTCTTCTCTGGCCTGGGGCCTCGTGCAGGAGAGCCAGCAGCAGCAGAATGCAGAGCGCCACTCCTCCGCTCAGGTTTCCCTTCAGCAACATTTCCATCCTAGCAGTGGAAGCAGTTGTAGAGCTTGTTATGGGAAAAGCAATGAAGCATTTTAACCTGCAGCATATGCAAGCCACAAAAACAATGAGTCAGTATCATAAGATTCACCTGTTGTATATGCTACTCTCTTGCACCCAGCTAACCACACCCAAACAGGGCAACTGCAGTGTAACAGTACTAATAATAACACCTTAACTTACTCAGATACTGATAATGCACTTCCAATATTAAGGTGGCAAAATATGTAAATGAACACAGACTCAAAATAATCTATGCAAATACTAGTTTGTCCACACATTTGTCTATTGCAACATTTTACTTCAGTTTTACTTATTTCAGTTCAATTACACATTTTAATAGATTGATGTGCTTTATTCATCCCAAGCTGAAGTTGAAGTGCATCTATCTATCCATTAAATAATATGAAAAAAATTTGGAGTCCATGCACAGTATAAAAATACATGCACACACACTGTAAACTGCCAACACGAGGAGAAAATGCAGAGTACATGCAGTAGTGAACATGCAACAACAACAAATTTTAAATCCAGTGCAGAGACATCTTTTACCTAGAATCTCATTTATCTGCAGCCGGTGCCTGTGGTCCAGTCAGCTGCGGCTCTTTCGGAGACATTTCGCCGCAGGATCGGGTCCGTGTGAACCGGGCTGGGACAAACTGAGGACCATCAGATGAGCTGATGTGCAGAGAGCTGTGTAGCCGGAGGCTCTGGGGCCGCTCCAACATTTCCACTGCTGGTCCACTTTAGCACTGGATGACTGACCCTCCTGCAGTTAATGATACCTGAATATCAGAGCAGCCTATAACAGATGAATAGCAATTGTTTTAAAGTTAACAGTGGTCCTTATAAATAAGAAATCTCAAAACTGACATCAAAATAAAGTGGCACAGACGCATGATTTTGCAAACATATTAACTAATAATGTGTTTCCCCCCAACCCATTGCTTTTTATTGTCGTGAACAGGCCACCAGTGTCACTTTTTACATGTTACAAATTTCCCTTTCCCTCATTTTTTGCGAATAAAGATTGTTTGGATGTTGTGCGTAAAACCCCCAAGTGACATTATTATATTTTTCCACTCTCGCCCACTGATGTGAAAACCAGATGAGTTGTAGTATGTTTGTGCAGCGCAGATATCGACCATATTTAAAGCCTTATCTGTCAATCTGACAAACCAAATATGTCGATTATTTATATTCAACAGATTATCTTTAGTGTTTTGATAACGTGCGTGTAATTTCGGTGGATTTTTCTCACCTTCTTTTTCCACCTACTTCCATTCACTTGGTTAGTGCGCCCTCTGGTGGTGAGTGGCCTCCTGGGCGGAACTAGGAATCGCTGACACTCCTGACACCCCGGACCTGTTTTGGTGAAACACACAACATCCTCAGGGGTACCAAGTTGTTCCAGCACGACATGTGTATGACAACCCGTGACTCGTTCGCTCGTTTAATCCCATTTTATGTGTGTAAGTAAGATTTCATCGTTAAAATTATCAACCGTTAGTAAACATTTTCGACCGTTAGCTGAATTAGCCACAAGCTCAACGGCCACGGTTAGCTCGCCCTTCACTCGTTAGCGTTAGCTTAGTGAACTTAGCATGTCAACAAACTTGGGACTTTAGTTTTAACTGCTCAAATACTTTGACATTTGAGATATTTCTTAAATATTTCACCACACATTGCTTTTCTACTTCGTATAAATACGTTGCTAGCTAACTAGTTAGCGCTAGATAGCTTAATTTCAAGACAAAGGTTTGAAATTATCACCAGTATTGCATATACACATTAACATACTAATAACATTTCTTAGTTCCGTGTTTTATCCTATTGAATGCACTGCTGTGGTAAAAAGTGTGTACTATCACTGGACTGTCTATCATTCAACTACAGTCTCATTTATGTGCCACCTGTCATATTTACAGATTGTAGAAGGCAGACTCTATTGAAACCCTTCTAACTGCTGCTGGACCATGAGTGGCTCAAAGCCGGACATCCTGTGGTCTCCCCACCACCCGGACCGCTATGTCATCTGTGACTCTGAGCTGGGACTGTACCGTATTGGACCTGTGGGCAGCGCAGAAACCAAGGCTGGCACCCTCCCACTCTCCGAAGAAACCGCTGCTACTTTACTGGCAATTAACTCTGACACCCCTTACATGAAATGTGTGGCCTGGTACCCTAAGCATGAGCCTGAGTGTTTACTAGCCGTGGGCCAAGCCAACGGCAGAGTTGTGCTCACCAGCTTGGGCCAGAGCCATAACTCCACATGCAAAGAGCTGGTGGGGAAAGAGTTTGTGCCCAAGCACGCCCGTCAATGCAACACTTTAGCCTGGAACCCTGTGGACAGCAACTTGCTGGCTGCAGGGTTGGACAAGCACAGGGCAGACTTCTCTGTCCTCATATGGGACATTAGCAGTAAGTTTGCCCCAGAGACCAGTGTAGCAGCTGAGAAGATTCGTCTCTCATCTGTGGATTTGGACTCAAGCTCGGTGGTGACCAAGCCATTGTATGAGTTAGGCCAGAACGATGCTTGCCTGTCGCTCTGCTGGCTGCTCCGTGACCCAAAGCTGCTATTGGCTGGCATGCACAGGAACCTTGCAATATTTGATCTGAGAAACACTAGCCAGAAAACGTTTGTAAACACCAAGGCAATCCAGGGGGTGACAGTTGATCCACATTTCCATGACCGTGTGGCCTCCTTCTTTGAGGGTCAGGTAGCCATTTGGGACCTGAGGAAGTTTGAGAAACCTGTGCTCACTCTCACTGAGCAGCCCAAACCACTCACTAAGGTAGACCACTGCTTATTTTTGAGGTGATGTTAGTAAAACAAAACAAATTCAGTGTGCAAAGTAAATTTTGTGACTTTTCTCCCTCAGGTGGCGTGGTGTCCGACTCGTACTGGCCTGCTGGCCACATTGACACGTGACAGCAACATCATCCGCCTGTATGATATGCAACACACTCCCACGCCCATTGGTGATGAGACAGAACCCACCATCATCGAGCGGAGTGTGCAGCCCTGCGAGAGCCAGATTGGCAGCTTTGCCTGGCACCCGTCCTCCCAGAACCGCATGGTGGTGGTTTCGGCGGCCAACCGCGTCATGACTGACTTCACAGTGTTTGAACGCATCTCGCTGGCCTGGAGCTCCACCACCTCACTCATGTGGGCATGTGGACGACACTTGTACGATTGTGTTGAGGACTCGGCTGAAGGAGTGGAGAGCATGATTGAGAGAGACATTGCCACTAAGATGAGGCAAAGGGCTCAGTCCCTGTATGGACACGATACTGCACAAGTGTGGAGGAACCACCTGCTGGCAGGAGGGAATGATCCCCAGCTCAAGTCTTTATGGTATGATCTGTTCTATATCCTTTATGAAGGGGTGCACATACCCATTTACTGAGGTATTCATACTGTTGTTTGATTTGAATTAGTATGTCAGACAATTAGTGTGTTAGCTTCCTACCAAAACAGTGCAGAACACTGCGCTTTAAACAACACAAACACTTTCTTTCACTTTTTAATAATTTACTATTTATTTTAAATTAATGAAACTAAAAAGAAAACAGTGCAAAATTTTCATTGGAATTTTCTAGGGATCAGCTAACCTCATTAAATGTTTTGTCCAACCAGTAGTGGAACACTAAGTAGGAGTGAGACAAACAAACAGCAGCATATGAGCTTGTTTTCATGCTCTAACACCTGAAACCAACATATCTTTGGCTTTTCTGGCTGGAAAATAATGTAAACAAATAATTAGTTCCTCAAATAGCTAATTGATTAATTGTAGCAGCTCAGATCTTTCCTACAGTAGATATTATTATTATTATTATTATTTGTTTCAATACAGGTAATAAAAATGCCATTAAACACATTATCGTTAAGGCCACAAGGCTGAGGATACTGTGAGCATAGTATCTTCTTATAATGATATTTTTCAAAATGTATACTTTACCTGAAAGATGAAAGTAAAACTCTAGATATTTAAAATCTCTTTTTTGAGTGTCTTGGCCTGTACAGGCAGCAGCTCAAACAGTTCAAATCACACATTAAAACACACAAATTACTTATAATGTGACAGTTAGTTAGTTAGTAAGATATTTAAAACCATAAATTCTTTGTGACATCAGTCAGGTTTGAAAGCTAATCATGGTCTTTGAAGCCAGATGTATCATACAACTCTTTAAAATGTCCCTAAATAGATTCATAGGCTCTTTGAGGGTTACATGAAGTTGCTTTTGTAGAAAAGTTAGACACATTTTTGTTCTCTACCAAAGTTTCTCTTACAGTGACAGATTTTTAGAAAAATGCTATAAGTTAAGGATGGAGTGGGAAATTTGCTCAGTACAGTAAAAATGGTTGGATTTCTTCAGTAAATGAAAAAAAATTCTATACTTCTTTGTTCACATCTGAAATTGATTGATGTTGACATACTGTGGTTGTAAGTGTAACTGTTGGGCTAGTATTATTATGATCTTCAAACTATAATTTCTGTTAAAATTCCTATGTAAGTATCACATATGAAGCAGTGTGCGGAGGATATGGAGCTGAAACTGCAGGGAAACAAGCAGTCTGTGGTTTATTCTGGTATCAAGAACATTGTGAAGACCAGCTCAGGTGAGATAATAACATCTGATAATCCAAAATAACTAAAGCAACTATAACAGTAACATAATACCAGTGTTAAGATATGTATTCTAATACTGTTACAACTACTGTGTTTGTGTTCCTGGTCCATGCAGGCACGACGGAGAGCCGCAGGTGTTGGAGCGGCTCGGACCGACAGACTGATGTACCGAGGTACCACAGTGAGGAGCGCTGCCTTGCCCTGCGGCTCTGTGGCTGGATCAGCCGCGGTCCTGACATTGACGTGGAGATCTTCCTGCGATCGCTGGAGCAGGAACACGAGTGGGAGCGGGCGGCCGCAGTCGCTCTGTTCAACCTGGACATCCGGCGGGCGATCCAGATCCTCAACAAGGGAGCCACCGCTGAGAAGGGTGAGTTCTGAGGAGCCAGGTGTGTCTCTGAAGCCGAGGACGAATATATCAGAGCATGTTGGTATATATGATGATGATAATAATAATAATAATATTAATATAATAACAATACAATATAGAAAGCACTTTAGTCTTTTAAGTTTAAATAAGATTCCATTTTTGTGCTTTACAGCTGCAGCTAGCAAGTTTATCTTTTAAACTATTTTTTCAATAATTGAGATCTTCTCTATTGTGCTTTGTAATATTCTGCTGTTTTAGGCAGTTATTAAGCAATATTCACTTCAGCTGTTTTCAATTTATGATTCCTATAGAAGTCTAGAGTCTGTAGAAGTGCATGAAAAAGCATCAGGTCAAAAACTTATAAAAATCACTAGTGTGATAACATCTTTCACAATACGACTAATATTTTTGATATTTTCACTGAGAGCTTCAAGCTAAATGATATTAAGGGGAAAAATTTCAAAAATGTAGCAGCAGGAGCAACATGTTTTTCACACAACACTCGCTGCAGTGCTTTTCACAGCAAGGTTTAATAAAAATGGAGAGAGAAGGCTGTTGTTTACACACCTCTTGACTGAGAAAAAAAATTCCACCAATGTAGGTCAAACGTTTTTCTGTTGTGTGTTCTAATGAGTGTTTCCTGAGCATGACTGATGGGGTGATTCATTAGATAAGGTGTGTCAACACAGCCATCTCAGCAGTTACAGTGTTGACTGACTGACTTAATGTACTGACTCCAATGTACACACTGAAGCAAAATAGGAACATTTTGTGATAGTGGTTCAGTTTAGTTTCACATTTTACCAGCTTCATGCAGTCATTTACCAAGAAGTAATAATATATAATAAAAGCTACAAACACAGTTTCTGTTACTTTTGCAGATAAAGACATTATAGATTAATTTCATGGTAAAAGAGGAGTTTGAGGTTCTCAGATTGTCACTTTCATGTCTCCCACTAAATAAGAAGCCAGGAGACACATAGCGCAGCATAAAGACTGAAAACAGCCAACAGCTAGCCTGCATGCTCCAAACTGAAAAAGTACTTACCATCAAACACACCTGGAGCTCACCTGTGAATTTTTCCTATTTTTTTACTCTGTAAAAAAACAAAAGTGTAGAAACTGGAACAGAACAATGTTAGTAGTTGCCTCCTGCTTGCTCTCTGTGTTTATGCTAAGCTAACAGCCTGCTAGCTGAATATTTTTATTTTGCAGACATGACAGTGCAGTGGGATATAATCTTTCCCAAAATGTCAAACTACCCTAGATTTTGCATCATTTTGACCTCTGATACCCTGTGAATACATATTATAGCAAAGAATAATAGTCTCTTAAGAAGACAAGGGTTGAGGCAGTCTTCAGTTGTTGCTTGAAGGAGGATGTAAATGTCTTTGAATGCTACTCTATGATTCAGGCTCGTGTGTGACAGAGGGAGTTCTTTTAAAGTCCACCTGAGCTGCATTGTAAAGTATCTCACTTCCTTATAGAGACTTATTTCTGGCAACGACAGGAAATGTAGGCGGGACACAACATTTAGAAGCAATTTGATTGGACCACTAAATTGCAACAAACACCATAGCTTGCTAACATTACTAGATAAGCCTCTGTTCTATGTTACTAGATAAGCTTAGTAAGATGTACTAACTAATGATACTGTTCCAACAAACTACTGATTACTACTACAGCTGCTACTCCTCTCTGTCAGTGTTTTCTGGTGGTAATTGAACTGTGCCTCTAACAGCTGTTTGACTGACAGCTGGATGAAATGATACTATTGGTGGATATTGTGCTGGGCAAGATGATAAAAGTCACATGATTATTTTTGAAAACCAGCACATAAACATGATTACACTTTGATGTAAAAATAAGAACAAAAAGTATTTGCCAACATTTTTAAGTAAGTGAATGATCCAGCCATCAAAGATTAAAAGACTAAAAATACATTTTTCATTTCAGGTCAACTTAAATTGCTTATTGTGTTGCAGAACTTATTTTTTCATTGAACATGGTCTCAGCAGCTCCATCATCTTTGTGACACAGAAAACTTTTCCGCATGGTTAGATGTGTGGTTTGTATTTCAAAAGTTTCTGTAAATAGTAAATAATTTTCCCTCCCTGACATCTTATTATCCACAGGTGACCTGAACCTGAATGTGGTTGCCATGGCGCTGTCAGGCTACACTGATGAGAAGTCGTCCCTGTGGAGGGAGATGTGCAGCTCTCTGAGGCTGCAGCTGAAGAACCCCTACCTCTGCATCATGTTTGCCTTTCTCACCAGTGAGCCTGGAGCGTACGATGGCGTGCTGGTATTGGATCTCTTAATATCACAGACTTTTAAAAGCCAGTTAATGAATAGAGAAAAAAAAGTTTTTATTGGCACTGATTTCTTACTTCATAGTAGCCCCATTGTTCCCACTTCATAAAAACATAACGTGATGAAAAGGCAGGTAACACTCCAGTGGTCTTTATAGGGAAAATCCTCAGGTGCACAGGAAGAGATGTTTTGTTTTTTTACATTTCCGTCATCAACACTAAAAGTCATAAAACACTTGATGAAAAGAAACCTGTGCCCAGAACACAGTGTATTTTTCTGCTTTTTCTTCTTGCAGTTGCATCAGCTTCTGGCCACTTGCTGCTTTTACTTTTATTTATCTCTTCAGACCTTTTCCTGGTGGAAAGCGATAAGAAGATTCAGTCTGTCACTTTGACTTTATTTCCTCTCATCTTGGTTTTGAGAATTGTTTAGTTGTCACGGATGATTGGTTTCCTGCAGAACTGTGTCTCAAAACAAACTTCAGCTGCATGTACAAGCAGAGTTTCATAGTTTATGAGCTTGGAATAAAATGCATGTGTTTGTTCCCTCAAATTTGTGACATGTTTGTTGAATGTGACCAAACTGGGTAAAATGCTTGGTTTCTGTTTCAGTATGAGAGCAGTGTTGCTGTGCGAGACCGAGTAGCCTTCGCCTGTATGTTTCTCAGCGATGCACAGGTAAAGTGAAGCTTTCATCCCTGGTACACCTCCAACTGTTTGATCTGTACTTGGTGAAGCTGCATTCATACATGCTTTGATAAACTGGATCACTCTGTGTTGTTATCACTGCAGCTGCCACGATACATCGACAAACTGACCAATGAGATGAAGGAGGCAGGTAACCTGGAGGGCATCCTGCTGACAGGGCTGACTAAAGATGGAGTAGATCTTATGGAGAGCTACGTAGACCGAACTGGAGACGTTCAGACTGCCAGCTTCTGCATGTTGAAGGTACACAGACAGATATATTTTGCAAAGTTAGTGTTTTTCTTTTTGTTTTAAAGACATAATTCAGATTCAGAAAGCTTTATTTATCCCAGAGGGGCCATTCAGTTTCTACAGCCCGACTTAACATAAACAAAACAAGTAAACAACACAGAGGAGGCAACAGGTGACCGGTGGACAAATAATGGTGCAACCTCGACTACAGATACCAGGACAGCTGTATAAAATGCAAGTGCATGAGATACATCCAGGATTAACAAGACTAATTAAAATAAAAGAATAGCAACAACTATAGAAAGTGCACGTGCCAGGGAATAGTGCACAAGATCTACTCTGTATTCAACAGCTTAATGGCAGAATATATTATTATTAAGACTAATATTAATATATAGACCAAGACTGATCAGGAAGGAGAGGGCGTAGAGCAGATTGAGGATTTATTCTGTGGGTCCAACAAATCCATCTAGCTGCGTGGAGAGGATTATAGTTTTCACTTTGTCAGTTTGCATCACATGACATCTGGCCTCAGGTACATTCCTGGAACTGTTGCATACATGTTTCTACCCTTAAAGGATCCAAGTAGCGTTAGGTCAGGGCAGTTGGACTCTCATCCAGGAGGCCTCAGAACTGAGGTGAAACATCTTGCAAATCTTCAACCAAGTTCATTTCAGGACTGTAGCTGACACCAGTCGTCAGAACTGAAGAAGTGTCTTGGATGAGAGGCCACGTGTCTTCAAAATCTTCAACCAAGTCCAGTTGCCCCGATCTTACTTATGGCGTTTTTCCAATACATGGCACTTACCCAACTCAACTTGACTTTACACGGTTTGTGGCATGTTTCCATTGGCAGGAAGTACCTGGAACTTGGTACCTGGTGCCACTTTTCTAGTGCCGCCTCTACTGTGGTTCCACAAAAGGGCCCGGCCAGGTACTAAAATCTTATTGGTCGTAATCTTCTCTGTGTCATTGCGTCATCACTGCACGTTTTGACTATGTGGGGTAAAAACACCAAATAGTTTGGTCCAGTGTACAATTACAGTGCTTTAGTGCAAAGTTAAAATTGGATTTAAAAAACATCTGCTGGGGGAAAAAAAAGGAGCTTTGACTGCCCAGTTGGTGGAACAGCTGACGGAGGTTCTAGCAAGAGCTCACATCTCCGAAAACGTCAGAGCAGTCTTACTTGATGAATCAACAACATTGTTGAAGTTAAAACAACACATTTTTCACCTGAAACAATCTTCAAACTGCTCTCTGAGACACCACAGCAGTAGTATTGTGAAGTTTACTTCATCAGCTTCCTCCTGCTTTGCCTGACGACCGGCTACACTGAGGAGGGACTATCCGCTGTCATGGAAACACAACCAAGGCGAGCCGAGGAGAGGCGAGTTGAGTTGAATCGAGTAGGTACCATGTAGTGGAAAAGCGCTACTAGATAACCATGACTGAGAACCTTCACTCTGCTTTTCTTCAGTCTACTCTTAAATTAATTAAAGTAACCCTTGAAAATACAGCTTGATGAAAAACAAGGAAATTACCTCAATATAGTTTCCAGCAATAGAAATATTACAAGAATATAATAAATGCTAAATACAATACATCACACATTACATGTGCAAAAATGCTGTGCATGCATGTCACAGGTCAGACTTCCAGCTGTTGCAAATTGGGCAGATAATGTGACGTTGCTTGCAGATGGAGGCAGACAGGCATGTAGTTGCAGCAGAACAAAGGAAATTACATCAACAACAGTGGTTCGGAGATATTTTGACTATTTACAATGTGGCAATAAACCACAGCGTGCTTTGCAAACTGTTCTAAAGATACGTGCCATCAGAGACAGCCATCACTGCAAACATTTCAACCACTATCAGATATCATATCTGTTAGAACCCACAGTCTCAAATAGGTTTTGTGAGATATTCAACTATTTGGTGTTTGTTATGTTATGACCGTGAAATGTAGTTTAAAACTGCAATTTATTGTGACAATTATGGATATTGATATAAACATTTTTGCACGCATACATTTCTGACCATTAACTACTTCTGCAAATCTGAGCTCATTTAGTTTGAGAGGTGAGAACACTGCTTTAAGACTGTGGAGGGACATCTTATGGCTAAAATGAGGTAAATACAAGCCTGTGTCAATAAACTACAGAAAGAAACGGTCTGATCCGTCTGATTGTACCTTTGGAGAGATCGGTGCACATGCCAAAACTTGCCTCTTCCTTTCAAAAAGGTTGAAGCTGTTACAGAGTTGGCACCTGCTGTAATAATACGAGACGAGACTCACCGGAGCTGCTGGCTTTTGTGCACTTGTTTCTGTAAAATAGCATTAAAGACAATAAAGTGGTTGGACAGGTCTGTAACTTTTTGTGCTGTAGACGCAGGCTCTTGGTTCGCTTCATTTTATTTTCCTGTTGTAACCTGCTTCTGAAAGGAGCACTCTGTACAAGAAATCCACACCTATGCAGTAATGTGACTACCTCCTGTTCTAATATGTTGTGAAGTGGAAGCTTCTAATGAACACATGCGACGGATGTTTCACCTTTAATTCTTTACTGCTCACATTCATGTTTACAGAAAGGAAAACAAAAGGAAAAATCACGGACTTCTGCCGTTGCCTTTTACAACATCAATCACACACAATTCGCCAACTCGAGAGGACTTCAAAATAAAAGTATTTCCTGTCAAACAGGAAATATCCATCAAATCATGCAGTTAGCAGGTTTTTACACTGTGAATAAGCAAATAATATCAATATCATCAGTCTGCTTCAATAACTGTCTGCATTTAACTAACAACTTAGAAATCAACAAACAATTCACAACAGTATATGCACACCTACATGTTATACCAGTGCAGGGAGAGGTAGGAACACTGAGGACACTGAGGGGAAAATGTGAAATTAGCTGAGGAATAATGGGTCTTTCTCTGTAGGGTTCCCCAGGTGAAGTCTTGAAAGACCCTCGAGTCCAGTGCTGGATCGAAAACTACCGGAACCTGCTGGATGCCTGGAGATTCTGGCACAAACGGGCCGAGTTTGATATCCACAGAGGGAAGCTGGACCCCAGCTCCAAACCACTCGCTCAGGTAATAAATGCTGATTTTTATTGACACTTGTGGGGCTTAAATTATAAATTGCCGCCACCAAGGAAGTCATGGTTTTACCTGCATTTGTCAGTCCGTCTATTATGGAAAAAAACTACTGAACAGATCTCAATGATTTGTGGAGAGATAAAGTATCACTGAAGAAACAAATAATTAAAAACAGAACAATCCTTAACTGTCATAATGGGTTAATATTTTAACAAGATAGTGTTGCTTTCACCACAAGAGGGCAACAGTGTTCAGTCTATAGTATTGGTACGGATAGATTTTGCCATGGCAGAGGTCTGCACTCTCTGATTGCAGCCTAGTTTATTTATTTATATGAGACTTCAGCTGCGTCCTTACATATAAAGATATTCAGCTTTTCTCTGTATGTCATTGCAACTTGGATGTATTTTGTTTTTTCCGGCTGTACAAAACTAAAGATTTAAAAACTACATATCAAAGTAGAAAAATGAAAACCATTACTAATGCAAATAATACAAGTTACAGCCATACATACATGTATATAATCATATCAGTCATTATGGTTTTCTGGTTAAGTTTGATATCTGTATGTAAAACAGCATTATAAGGAGTTGACATAAAATAGCACACTCCAGGCTCTGATAAAATGCAGCACCACCACACTCAAAGATGTCTGTCTTGTTTGTTTACTGTCATACACGAAACTGCTCTCATAACACATTAGGATGCTTTTATTGTTTATTACAACCCAGGTAGTTTGTGCCAAGCTCATAACACCCACAGCTCTGCTCTGCAATTCTCGTTATAAAACTTGTAGCTAGTGATCTGTGTTGTTTTCTCCTTTTACGTTGGAGAAATCTCTTCCAGACACTACACATTGGTAGAATTTTTTTGTGAAGTCTCATGTTAAAAAGCTTTTTAGTGTGATTTGTGTGTAAGCTGGTGCTGTAAGTAAAACTTGGCAGTGCCTAATTTTACATTGCGGACATTCCAATAATCACAGTTGAGTGTGTTGGGATTATTGCTGCATTATCCAATACTTATCTCACCCTCCCCCCCCAAAAAATGAAATGCAGACAGCTGGTGAGCATGTGCTTGTTGGTTTTACCTTCATGTTTACCGGCTCTTATCAACCGACCTTTGTGTTTGTTCTTGGCAGGTGTTCGTGAGCTGCAACTTTTGTGGGAAGTCCATCTCCTACAGCTGCTCTGCGATGCCTCACCAGGGCCGTGGCTTCAGCCAATACGGTGTCAGCGGCTCGCCCACTAAGTCAAAAGTCACCAGTTGCCCCGGCTGCAGGAAACCACTGCCACGCTGTGCCCTCTGCCTCATGAACATGGGCACACCCGTTTCCAATTGCCCAGGTAAACAGGGCCCTGCGGGTGAATAATATTTCCAACAACAAATACACATCATGGAGCAGCTCAAGTGGCTGTAATACTTAACTGAGCATTTGCAGGGGAGAGTGTGTGGACTTTGGTCAGGATTTAAGGACAGTTAGCACCTGGGCATGTAATGGCCAATCCAGTCTCCTTATTGCTATGATGTAACACAGCAACGTTGATAGATAGTCAAATTTTTATTGATGTTAATATTTACTTATTGATAGATCTTTATTTATTTTTTCGCAGGAACTGGGAAGTCTGATGAGAAAGTGGACTTGACAAGGGAGAATAAACTTGCCCAGTTCAACAACTGGTTCACCTGGTGTCACAACTGTCGGCACGGCGGCCATGCTGGTCACATGCTCAGCTGGTTCAGGTAGGACTGGTGAACATGTTTAGATGATTCTCAGACACCCGTGAACATAATCACTGCTGCAGTCCTCTTGACTGTGAAAGAAAATAAGTAAACCACACTAACACTATCATTTATTTGTTAGATTTTATCAACAAAGTAGAATTTTGTTTGTTTTTCATATGGACTGTTGACACATCTGACAGTATTTCTACAGCAATATCAAGATATAATATCTTATATAGAGAGGAAAGGGAGGTTCTGTTTTAAACCAAAAGTCAACATATGCAACAACACACAACACATTTCCTCTTTCTTTGAAACTTTACAGCATTACATTTACACTTCAGCTCACTGTTCTCAGAGTCCCACTTCAAAGGGTGACTCCCTTTTTTGTTGTAAACAAGCTGATCAAGAGGCAATCATGGTGGACTCTTTGAAGGAGAATCTAATTTTCTAGTTTCCATCAGAGTTAACAGTAGGTATCTCCCGCCAACAAATGCAGTGTTGAACAGAAATGATGTGCTTGTAGAAAAAACTTTCCTAAAAAGTTTTCTCTTGGCTTTATTTTGTTTCTGTGTTTTAATTTGAAAATAGTTTAATTTGCCTGGGCAATAAATAACTTCCAAAAGCCTAAAATGTAAAAGCTACTGTTTTGCCTCTCACGTGAGAGTCTGTAGTAAAATCTGAATAAGGCCTTTGGATGGGAGGTGAAGTCTCTTCATGAATCTTCACATCAGGTCCAGTTGCCCTGATTCAGAGCTACTTAATAACCACATCCTTGGATGACTACAAATCTTCACAGACAGCTGAGCTTCTGTGCTCTCTGATTCTTATTTTGTAATTTCTTTTTAGCTGACCTTCATGTGTCTGTTTCAGAGACCACACAGAGTGCCCGGTGTCGGCTTGTACATGTAAATGCATGCAGCTGGACACCACGGGGAACCTGGTGCCTTCAGACAGCAGCTAAACAGGAGACACCTGTCGGAAACCGAAGCCAAAACACCAGCCCGAAGCCAACCAGCACAGGTTCACCGCTGCACCCGCAACACCGACACCTGGGCGAGGGACAAAGGGTGCCAGCAGTGCCCTTGTCTGAAGTGGCTGCTTGAATAGAATGAAATACTGTTAAGGTATAGTCTAGTGAATGTAACGCTGTAACAGAGCCGTATATGAAGAAGGGAGGCAGTGTGTTCTGCTCATCTGACTAACTGAATCAAACTCACTGCTCTGCTAATGAAAGTCTCACTCAGGAGAAACACAAGAGGCTCTGCTGCAATCAGCCTCGTCCAGTCTAACCTGAATCAGGATTCTGGTTTTACTTTATTAAATAATAATAAAAAAAGTTGTATATCCACTCACACATGAGGTTGTAAAGATGTGATCTCACAGGTGCCAATACGTCTGAGCTATATTTTGTGGGCTTGTGTTTTAATACGCTTATTTAACGTCTGTGTTTGTCTCACGAAAGGATCTTCACATACCTCATGAAAGCATTGTTCGGGGTGAGTGACGGTACCCCGGGTGACGGAGCGGAGTGTAGCGCACAATAACAACAGTCTCTTGCTCTCTTCTTGTCCCTCCGTGCCACTCTTCATCTGGCATTGTGCGGGAGGGGTGTCTGGTGTATTAAGGGGGGAGAGAGGATGAGGAATTGGAGAAGGTAGGGGTGGTGGGTGAGGAGGAGGAGGAGGACAGTGGGAGGGTGCGTCTGTATTCACCAGCCCACTCCAGGCCTGTGGTCCATGAAAGAAGCTCCCCAGAAAACAGCAGCTGCTCGGCACTCTGACAAGACCCTCCAGATTGTTCCCCTCATAAAGAACCTCAGCTGCCGGAACACTATTGACTCAAAGAGAGGGCGAGAGAACAGACAGCCTGAGCCCCGCACGCCCCCTCCTACGCCCTCCGCACACACAGACTTGCCCTCTCTTTCTTTCTCTCTCCCCCTGGTGCCCAAATTGCACCCAAAAAGTATGCATACCACACATCAATCCGAGGATGGGCGCCGTCTGTGGGGGGACGGCCGTGTGTAAACCACATTGTAAACGAGGGTTTCTCTCTTTCTCTGCCACCCTCCCCGCACAGTCACTAACCCAGGGAGGCATTGTAAGTGAGAGGCGGCCTGCACCAGAGCTGGCTAAATCACTTAGTCATGGAGTAGGGAGGAGGAGGTGAGGAGGAGTAGAGGGGTGGTAGTAGTGGTGGCGGGGAGGAGGGGGGAGCGTACGAGCTACTGTATGCCGCTTTCACCAGGATCTGTTCCCGGTGTGGGAGGTTTTACAGGCCTGCGTGCCCTTTTGTGAACTATTTTGGAGTGGAGCTGACAAATTGGCGAGCCGTGTAGCGTCCCGAAAAACAGAGTGGCTGGAATCTCATCCTTTCAGTGTTTCTTGTGTTTGCCTTTTAAATAAATTCCGACTGACAAATTGGAGCGCTGCTGAATGGGGTGTTTTCCATAAGTTTACATGGTTTATTTTTACATTATCAGGTTTCATAGACACAGATGGCGTGGGTTTTCGGTCATGTGCTTAGTCTGTGCATAAATGCATTGAGTCACACATCATTCTCCCATGGGAACTCCCACAGAATCACCAACCATCACTGTAGTCAAGAAGATGGATACCAGGATAAAAAAAAAACCCAATAGCTTTTGGGCATCACAAGCAATAAAAAAACCCTCCTATTTTGCTCAGAATAAAAAGTCCATTCTTGACTTTCCAAACAGCAGCTGACACAACAACAGTCTCACCACAAGTTAGTCGCTGCTCTGGAGCTTTCAATTATATCGAGCATTCTTCCTAAACAGATGTAGTTTGGCCAGTTGTCAGGTCTTGTCATCCATGTTGGCTTGAAGGTTGAGGTTGAAATTCACCCCTGCCATCGGAAAACAGCAGTTGACCAACCGTCTCGCCACATTCATTGGCAAAGTGTTTAAGCATAAAAGGAATTTGACTCGGGTTTCTAGTAGCTCTCAAAACACATGTTCATTATCAATACCAGTGACACAGAAGTCCACATAGATGCACAGATGAAACAAGGCAAAACAAAAACAAGCAGTATACAACAAACAAGTGGTCTTCATACATCTTTTTTCTAATAAAAGGACCAAAACCAAAGATATTTCACAATGACTTTTACTAGTGAAAAACAGAGAGTAGCTAAAACTAAGGAATATTTGGCTTTTATTTATCTTTGCAATTGAAAATAAATAATGTAAACAAAAAAAAAGTCATTCGAAAATATTTTTCTGTCCAACTACTAACTGGCTAATCATTTCAAGTCAAATATAAACAGCTAATGAACAAAACATCATGCAGCACTGCAATTCAAAGGTTAAATTGTTGCTGTGTATACATGGCTGGGGTAAACATTGTATTGATAATGTAAGAAGGGATTTTTACAAAAAAGACTTCAACAAGTTATAGCAGATTCATAGTAAGGTTATATTGAGGAAGGAATTACTATTTCTGATGATTTTGTAGCTATTAATGAATCTCATGGGGAGATTGTTTCACATTTTTATGGGCTGTATTTATCTATTCAGGGCTATACAGATTATACAGGCTACTATACAGGCTAAATTCATGAACAATACATTGGCTTAAATGGCCTCCTGAGACCCAGCTCATTGAATTGTGTTCTCTCTAGTGGAAATTTGTTTACACTAAAATACGCCCACAAATGTTTTTGACATTAGTAGGATCAATATCAGTTCCTCCTGAACCACCATCTAATATTACAGATGGATTATTTAGACCTTAGTCACCTTAATATTCACATGTCCTTTAGTAGGACAGTTTAGTTTAAAATAAAAGAAAAAAGATAAGAAAAGCAGAAAGTCTCTTTTGCACTATTGTGAAATAAGAATTTGTTTTTATTTTTGCATGAATATAGCATGAAAACTTATAATCTAAATTGTAAGATTGTTTAGCCCTAAATAGGTAGGAAATTATACAAAAAAGAAATCGTACAACTTCTCCACTTGAGCTCTAAAGGGATAAATTATTTATATTTACTTTTACAAAAAAGAAACTTTACACATACTAATAATGTATTGCAGACGTGATTCGCTCAAAGTGCAGTCCATAGACAAACTCCAACTAATCAGCGACGTTACTGTAAACGCCGCTGTCCAATCAGAAGCCCTGAAGAGAGCAGCGTGGCCCTCCCACAGGCACCAGCCAGTAGTGTGTCCGGAACAACTGTCATTTAGAGCGAGTGGACAGGATGGAAAACACGAAGAGAGCGTTATGAGAAGTATTGAAAACTACTTTTAAAGTTGCTCATGCTATGTTTACGGCTCGGGGCGGCATGTGTTAGTATCTTACAGGTAAGTTTATCGCACTAAATGACGTGTTGAAGCTTTTATTTTAACCCCGTCGAGCAGCAAGAGTTACATTTGTTAAAGAAAAGGGAAGCTAACGTTTTTCTTTCTTTGCTAACAAGCTAATGTTTATCTTACCGCCCCCCCTCCACCTCCACCATCTACCATCCACCACCTCCTCCTCCAGAGAAGAAGAAGAACAAGAAGCAGCAGCAGCAGCAACTTCTTTGTGTGTTTTATTTACTGCGGTTTCGGAGGATGTCGGCCCCCAGCAACTCGCTTCAGCAGCCG
>OOFC01013124.1:116208-168198 GCA_900323345.1 Pseudochromis fuscus | reverse complement strand
CTGTGTCCGACCTGGAAAGTGCATTTTCTGATGAACCGGAGAGAATTCAGAGGCTCTTACAGGACGTGTCTGCATGGTAATATTCCACCTCCTATCCTAAGCATCACTTAGAAATATAATGCAGAAACAACGTTTTGTATTGTAAACCACGAAGGCATTTTGTGAAAGGTTCTCTTGAAAAGTACGGAAACGGGAGCTCCACGACACGCAGTCCACCAGGTGTTTGCTAATTGCTGCTACCGCTGTGTGCCTGCTGTTTACGCGGGGGAGGGGAGCTCTGCTGAGACGGGAGCAGTGGTTGGTGGCTCGGCAGGTGACGAAAGGTCGGGGGCATTTCTAGGAGGAATGGGCATACCTGGGAGGAATGAGGCATAACAGCTTCCACAATGGCTGCCATGAGCGTTTCTAAAGATTACTCAAACATACGTGAATGGGCTAAAGAAACACTTCAGGCATGTTTTTAATGAGGGAATGACATAATAATATGATATAAAGCTTGAAAAAGTCAATTTTGCATAATACCCCCCCTTTAAAACAGTAGCAAAAGCAACATCACATCCGGTACACACAGTTACATGTACTTTTACTGCTCAACATCAGCACTGGACATGCAAAAAAATCTTTCCTCTCTTGACCCACGCATGCATATACACAGACTCTCTCTGTCTCTCTCTCTCACGCACACACACGCACATAGAGACAGAGACTCACTATAAAACATGTTCCAACTTCAACGACTGTCAACAGATCGCCCACTGCAAATGTTGGTCGACATACAGCCAAACATGTCCTCAGTACAACAGATAACCACAGCTTATTTACTTACTTGTGTGATTGACAGGTGATCTGTCTGTGATCTGTCCAAAAAGAAAGCTGGTCAGCCGGATCCAGACCCCCGCAGAGTCAGCTCGCATGCTCCACAAAACACACAGTCCACAATCCATGGTAGTGAATGTATGTTTTTCTTCAGCAGCTCGTTGTGTCTCTGCAACATGCACGATTTATAATTTTATCCGACAAATGTTTCAAATCCAAAATTCCTCGTCCATGTCGTATTTCCTCCAAAACATAGTACGAGAAACAGAGAAGTGAGTGGCTACACTAGCCGTTAGCCAGTCCTTTCGTCCGAACCAAGTAACGCTAAACTTATGATTGTGTCGTTTGTCCCTTTGGGTTATTTGAACGTCGTTTGGCCGATGTGATCCCAGTCTCTTCACTCCATTTTTCCACCAAAGACAAACAGGAAAATGGATCGGAAAGCAAATAATCAACCTCATCCGTGCTAACACCCGCCAGCAACACTACCACGTTAACTCGCTGCTTTGGTCAAAGTCAGCAGCCCTCGGGCTGAAAGAATGTAGCCCAAATGATCGGCAAGTTATGGGGGCGTGACTGACACCTGTCAATCACTTACAAGAGGAAAATGCATGAAAGGGGAGTGGGGCTGTAAAAATTAAGCCCATTTAGAGACATTTCATGTTTTTCTTTTGACTATTAGGTGATGTTGGGAGGGCTTAGCCCTGTTAGCCCAGTTATACCAGCCGCCCCTGGCTCTTTGTATGTATATTTATAGATTAATTAAAATTACTACCCATCCTCTTGCACCCTAACTATGACCATAGAGTATATTTTATGTATATACCACTGACACTTATTGTATAGACATTAATTAATGGTGTTATTATAGCAAGTAATAAACCTCTTTGGTAAATCATAGAAGTAGGAGAACCATAAGAAGAAATACATCTTTGCAATTAATCATACCTCATTAACAAGCCAAAGAAGAATTTGACACAACTGAACTGAAACTAACAGAAATCAATGAAAAAATGAATATTGCTAAACCTGCCCTCATGTCATAATGTGGCCAATGTTCCTTAATAATTTCTGCCAGCAGCCCTCTATATATATCCTATACTTACTTGTGTGGCAATTAATGACCTGCCAGACCTAGCTTACATGGAGGCAGGTTTCAAATAATAGTCTCACTAGCTCTGAGTAGATAGATCCCAATCTCTTCAAAATGTGTTAGATACAGTATAAGGTGACACACCACAAAAAAATGTGTAGTGTCTATATTACTGCTGTCAAACTCTCTAAAAGGTTCCACAATCATTTTGACCTGTGCTGCTATGGCTGTGGCAGCAGTGACTCAATAAAGGGCAAAATGTATTATGTCCATTTTCCTGTCTCTCCCATTGTGTCCTTGCTATGTCAGAAACCTGAAGTAATGGGAAGCATCCTTCACCTCAGGCTGCCTTTCAACCAAAGGAGAGCTGCTGATCAACTGAAATGCCTCTTGGATTTGAGAGCAAGTGGCTTACTTTCATATCAGCTTTGGTGACCAATGGAATAAAATCTGCACAATTTGACCAACCATTTTAAACCAATTTAACCAATAACCAATTTAAATGACTCAGTATTCAGCCCCCTTAGTCTTAAACATATAAGACCAGTGATTATTTCATGTTTTATTGTACATTGTCATTTCTAGCAAATAAAAATAGCAAAAATATTTGGAGAGAAAATATGCTTCTTTTTTTTTAAAACAAGTCAGAAACATGTTGTCTAACCAAGTTGCGACTCTGGATAACATTACGTCAGCCTCCACTTCTACTGTGAGGAAGGCTGGAGTAATTTCCACCTAAAGAAATCTACAGAAGTGCTTTCATGTACAGTAATAATTTACTGGCAACGGCACAGAGGTTGTTAGAGAATGTCAAAGGAGGGAGTAACTATGTTTCTCTTAAGAAAAGAAGCATTTACAGGTTTAAATGGTTTAAAGGTTACAAAAAAAACATTTTTCAAAGCTTAGTTAAATGTATAGGACCTATAGTAGCCATAAGAAATATTTAGACGGAAATCAAAGTGAAGGTGGTTTAGCTAAAAACTAAGAACACCCTGCTGTTTTTAACACCAAGGTGGGATCTCACACACTGCTGGACAACTGTAAAACTAATGATGTACTGTTTCTGTTTTAGTCTCTGCACCTTGTCTATGTGCCTGTTTGTTCTTTAATTTTAACACAATATCCAGGTTTGACTTGAGCAAGGATAAAAAGACATTTTAAAAATAGCATATCATCAGACTGGCTTGCTGTTCAATACCAGCCCGCTGTTCAGAGCCAATCAGCAAGTATGGCTGGATGATTACTCAAATCCACAGAAGTGTGGAATTGGACAAATTGGAGTGTCTTTTCACCCGGCTCAGTGCTTCTTATAGTGTCAGGCCAAAATTGAACTACTCGAAAGCTAATTGTGTAACAACTTAGAGTGCCTGCACCAAGAGTTATGCGGAGAATTGAATGTTATATGGACAAAGACATATAATGACAATCAATTCTGGAGCAAAAACGTAACGTAGAGCGGCTTTCAAACTCAAATCAAAGTGAGCTCTTGAGGGTCCCCATAGCTGAGGACATCTATATGAGCCCCTTTAACAATGTTCTGCTACAAAATTGCATTAACAAATGGATTTCATTCATCAAGATCTATTGTTTGTGAATTATAAACTTGCATTTTCAAATTAATCCCACATTGTTGCTTATTCATTATGAATAGGGAGAGAGAAAGGCACAGAATATTATCAAATATGGACTTTTAATGTCATTTCATTTACCATTACATTTCAGCCTTTTAGGTCGCTATTATATTACCCTGTTGGTGGTCTGTGTTAATAAGGACACTCAACTTTCAGACGTTTAAAAAGTCGAGGAATATTCTTTGCAAATGTATGTACTGTGATCATTTCCTGTAAATGCACAGAAGTAATACTTTTTTAGAGGTGTATCATTTCCAGTTCACCATTTGATAATAGCAAATTGAGAAAAAGCGTGCAACAAGAAATGGAAATGTACTTGAACTGGAAGCTGGATAGGATATTTGAGACTTTTTGAATTTTGTATGTCTTATTCATGCAGTCATGTATCTTATATTTGCTTTTGTGCTTTATATAGTGCATTGGTCTTGTCGCTTGTATTTGTACCCTCTCAACAGCAAATTGTTTACAGAAAAAATGTTGAGGAAATGGTGAATAAAAAAAGCCATTGGCACTGTCCTTGCTACTTTGCCAGCTTCAAATCCAGCTGTTGGCCAGCGCCAGTTAGGTAACAGCACACACTCACTTGCATTGAAATATCTGAGGATAAAGACAGATAGATTAATATAAACTGATGTTCACCTCTTCTTTTATGTGTCATTTGCCTTGCACTACAATCGGGAATCCTTTTTTCTACCCACTGTAAAAGGGTTTGAAAGGGGAGTTTGTACATGGTTTAGGTGTGTGTGTAAAATACACAAAAATGCCACATACTGCTGGTTGCTAAGCAATGTCAATTTCATATGCTGCAGCTGTTATTGTACACAAAGAACAAGTGCTGTATTTTTAGCTATACTGAGGAACAAAGAGCATGGGGTTTCCATACCATTGAAGTTTCTCATTTTAATCCTGATTTAAGCAATATAATGGTTGCACAACATATTTGCATCACCCCAAACTTAATGTACTGCAAGTAATATGCCTCTGCCTTTCACCTTCAAAACCCCAGTTGTCAATTCATTTTTGCCAGCATATGTGCCCTTATACATCTCACCCCTCCAAAGGAATGCAGTCATATCTATTCATTGACTGGCATTTCTATAGAGTGATATTATATTTGCCTTCTCTGCTTGGCCAATATATTATTAAAGCATGTCCCCCAGAAGACCACTCCGGCCACAAGGTTTCTATGGTTACCACCATTGTACCAATACCTTTTATGAGATCTGCGGACATCACCTCCTAATTACTTTCTGAGAACAAATCCTCATTTCAAATATATCCAGCTTTATTTCCAATCATTATCAAGGAGGAGAAAGGTGTGAACTGTCAAAGGTGGGCTGTAAGTTTCACAAAACACAATATGGCTTGTAGTTGTGCTCAAAAGTGAAATCAGGGGTGATGCAACTATGAGGAAACTTCTTGAAGAAACTTGGTCGACTAGTGGTTTAAAGATAACTCTGATCTTTTCTTTTCTTTTTTTATTGTCAACAAATCCCCCAGAAAAACTTGTGATCACACGCAGTCGGCAGTTGAAGATGAAAAATTAATTTCCTCCTGTTTAAGCTGCTTAAAACTACAACTGTTTTAGAAATTGTTTCATACCTTTCAATAATGAAAGTACATATCTGTTACTTGTTTTGAAAGGGTTTCACAATAGGATTTATTGATAATAACAAAACAATAACAAAAATGTTGCCAAATCCTTTTCGATGCATGTCATGCTCAAAACCTGCACTGACATGTGAGGCTCTTTCTCCTCATATTTCCTGGCTGTGTATCTACTGTCACTGTACAATTAAGCCACAGGGGAAATTTGAACAAATGCAACAACATTTGTATGGATATAGATATACATAAATGTGCTTATCTACAATGATAGTAAATACACTGGGAATATTTAATCAGAATTCACATAAAAACAGTCGGTGAGATCTTCCAGCCTGAAGGCCCACATAAATAAAACGCAACCAACTTCAACCTCAGCTGAAGCAGGACCAAAATGTATTGCTACTAAATATAAAATGCAGTATGTGATATACATGCACATAACAGTAGAGGTCACAACTCTCCACATTTTTGTGTTGGCAAGGGAAGCCAATGGTTAACCTCCTCTGAGTATCCAGTTGGCTGCCAACACAGAGCTACAAAGTTCTGTTGAAATCTGCTGACTGTGCTGAACACTGTAATGACTATTTTGTACAGTTTCCGAGTGTGAGGGTTGCACGCCGGCCTGTCCCGTTGGAGGAAGTCTGACTAGATCTAAGTTGTGCACAGAAATTGCCTCTTGGACCCACAGCCTGCTCTGCTGTAACCCTGGTGTCATGGCACATACACAGAGCTGCCAGTCTCACCGTCACAGCAGCAGTTGTTCCACATCCTGTTAAACCATGTGTTTGTTTAGTCGTCAATTCGCCTCAAATGTGAGAAAATCAACAATCACCTTCTTTTAATTAACAGACCCCAAATTGGTTTGAACTGTTGGCATATGCAGGTGTTGCTGTTTATTTACTGTGACGCTCATAAGTTATCAGCATAAAGTTTGGTTGAGAGCAAAGATCAATCTGAAATGGAGTCGGAGAATGGAGTGATATTTCCTGACCCTCCTGTGGCAGGTGTTGACGTATGTCACAGCTGTGACTGCAGCTGTGCTTCGGCGTTTGTAATGCAGGAAGACAACACACTCCTCACTCTCTCCAGTGTTCTTATCACACAGAAAGTCAGTTACAAATCACTGTAGCCACTGAGATTTCTAAATACAACACAGCTTGTAAAGATCAGCTGTGAGTATAGCATATGTAACATGCATGTAAGAAATAACAGGATCATTTTATACATGTTTCATAGATTTATTTAGGTGTGTTTACTTCCTTCTTTGTCAGCATCCGAGGCTGATACTGAAAGCAGCCTCTAAGACTGCAGCTTGTGCACATTAAAAAGCAACCAATGCAAACATCTGAGAAACACATTTTAATGATGTGTCAATCCATACTCGTCTGACCTTCTTTTCTTCAGTCTATTTAAAAATGCATATATGTATATTCACCTTCTGTAAAACATTACAGGAGTAAGAAGCATTCCTAAGTACCTGTCAGTACTAATGCTTCAAATGAGAGTCATTGTCACTTCAGATGAAATAGTTGAGATGAGCTACAATCAAGATGTAATGAAATCAGTCAGTATTTTGAAGGATCCTTCATAGCAGTTAATTTTTTTTTTCAAATAGCTGGCTATTTTTTTCTGTTTTATTAGATGTTGAATGAGGCAGGAATGCAGCACTACTGTGATTTTTACTGTAAATAACTACAGAAATTCAACAGCATTATTTCCTGTGTAAAATATGGTTTTCTGTCCTTTTAATGAACATTTTAAGGGGTTTAAATGTAGCGACTGTCAACATAGGAAATCCCTCTAAAATAAAAAAGTGAACATATAATAGAGACTAGATAACGTGGCAGGTCATACCAATGTTTAATTTAAGAAGTGGTCATTACTTACCTGTGCTTGGTGGTGCCTGTGTATTTGAAAGAGGGTGGAGAACAAAAGTAATGAGAAATATTTGTAATTATTATTATGATGTGAGGGCTAGCCCCTTAGGGAATAATAAATAACGTGTTGATAGGTTCAACCTGCTACCTGGATTTTTTAAGGAGCCCAGCCCATCTGCATGCGCAAGTGGACACTTATAACTGGCATATAATTATGGACCAAGGATATAGCAACCTTGCCTGGGAGTGTGTATGCTTGGATGATGCGAGACTTGTGAAAGTCAAACAGCTACTTATGAGTTGAAGGTGCATGCCAGCTGACATGAAAAATCTGGTTTGTTGGCCTAAGGGCAGCAAAGAATGTTGATGGAGGAAGCTGGAGGCTTGTGATTACTCCCTGAAGCATGCAGCGCTCTGCATGACGAGCTACCTCCGCATGACTCGGACATCAACAGTGACCTCTAGACAATGGTCATACATTAGGACAGCCTCTGCGAAGCTGAGAGACAGAAATGTGCACAGAAAGAGGGAGGAGGGAGAGGTACTATAACAGAGAGATCAGTCAGAAAAATGGACAGCTCTGTGCTCAATCCACCTCTGTGCATCCAATCAATTACTGTAATTCGTTCCAGCTGCACCCCAGAGACTAAAGTCTGTGCAAAAAGTAAAGCAGCTAATGATGGTACATCTAGGAATATGAAAATTTTTCCCTAGCTCAATACTTGTTTAAATTTTCATCATTATTTTGTTGGCCTGGGCATTAACACATGACCCCAGAGAAATTTGTAAGTTTCTTCAGTGAGAGCATGCAGGCTTGTGTTAAAGTTATCAGCCGCGATGTGAATTCAATTTTTCATCTCCAGCCTGTTGAAATGTCAATTTTTCTTAAACTGACTAGATTTTCTGTTAAAATATCAGCCAAAAACGCATCATTAAATGGTAACGTTGCTTAAATCGGTTGGATCGTAAATGTTAACAAAATTTAAAAAAAAAAAAGTGTATCGAAAACACCCTCAGGACTATTTTGTTTATGTCTGTGTGGGTGTTTTTATCATTTTAAGAAGTTTTGCCTTCATTATTGTCCCGCATTATAGCTTACTCGCACTCACATGAGAAATCATTCAAATGCAGAGGTGTATGGAGAGGGTAGAAAACTAAGTCTCGGGAGAGTATTTTATTTGTGGAAGGACCGCGAGTCACAAAATGAGTCAATTTCCATATAAAGTTTCTGACAGGGTGCTGGATAGAGGTGAAGTACAAGCACATGAAAACACTGATAGAAACCTTAAGAAACCTTTTTACTCGAGCTTTATTTCCATAACTGTGCCAACATAATTACACAGGTGTCATTTAGTATTCTAGTTCCTATATTAGTCAGTTATAAACAAACTAATATCCAACTAAAAACTCCTCGGATGCTGTGGTCATCATGTTTAACATTTTAAAAATATCTGGAAAAATGGTGGAAAAAAAAGAGCTCCAATAAATATTACCAATATCGCGCTAATCATGGTCTAATTATATCACAAAGTAATTACATAGCAATTATAGCTCCTATTATGTCTGAATGAGAACATTTAAGAGAGAGAATACATATGAGTTGATTAAAATTATACATTAGGTGATTCAATGAGGAAATGTTATAAAGTAAATCGTTTTGTCCCTTTGCATGAAATATAGTTTAATCAGTTTAGTTCCATTTGATTAAATTCACTGATAAATTAGTAGCGTGTTCCTCTCCCCGTGTTCCCACTCTGTCTTCGTACTGCTGCTGCTGCTGCTGCTGCTGCTGCTGCTGCACTGAAATGAACTGCTTTAGCAGCAATGTTCTACCTGCTATTGCAGCACGACAACATTTTTCAGATGCCTGTGTACTATACATTATTATTCTGTGCACTCAAGCATAAGCACCTTGCTCTGAGATTGGCTTTTCTGCAAGTTTTTTATGCTTCTATACAATCTGCCGCAGGAAGTGAGCAGTGAGCTGACTATCTCCACTACAACCAGGGAGAGCTTGAAAAAGTAAATTAACACCAGAGCTTCACAGAAGAGGCTTTTTTCAAAACCATACTCAACATCAACATTAGTGTCTTCACTTTTGTATGTGTGTGTGTGTGTGTGTGTGTGTGTCAGCGTGCTTCATGGAGGGAGAGTCCCACAGCCTCAGGCCACATCTTTTATCAAAAAGGGTGACGAGTGTCAGTTGGGAACTTGACCAGCTGAGGAGGAGGAGGCCAGGACTAACAATACACTTCCTGCCTCAAGGCAAAAAGCTGTGCATTGCAGCTTTAAGACATTCAACAAGCATTCACAAACAGGAGTTTGATTACTAGAACCTTGTTTTTTATGTTTATCCACAATAAATAAACAAAAGCAGATTCAGAAATTTGCAGATTCTAAAATTTGTATTATGTGTTTTGCATTTAGTATTTATTTTTTTGAAGTACCCATTCATTCATTCATTGGTTCATTGTATTACATATACATTATAAATCCATTAGTAAAAAATGCCAATTACAATTTTGTGGAGGTCATCCACAGATTGTTTGTTTTGATAAAGACAACAGTCCAAAACTCCCCAAAATATTATATTTACAATCATTTGAAATGACAAAACGGAGAAAATCCTCACATGAAGGTGGAGGAGTCAAATAATTCATAATGTCATGACGAGAAAAATAGGCCAAGCATTGTAATAATTATTTCTAGTATGAAGCACTTGTGATATTTATTGTATTTATTAAGGGTTGATGCGAGGGTGTATATGTTTGCACGTGTGCTACAAATTTTATGCAATGAAAAAATATGCAAATAATTATTGATCTGTATCTGGAGATGCAGTGGAGTATGAATATTTTAAATCTATTTTTTATTTAAACAAACAACCTGATGTCAATGAGCACAACACTTGTTGCAGTAATTAAGCTTTTTTTAATGGTTCATCATTAAAGTCAATTCTAAACTCTATTACCTTCCTACAACTGTACTAAGATCTGTTGCTGAAATATTCATAACCAGTGACAACAAATCCCAGTTACCTAATATAAAATCTGAAGCTGTATACCAAAATTTCTAAATGTTTAAGTCCGACCATGTTTTGTTAGAATGATGAACAAGTATAAGATCAGGCTTCCTCTTTCCTCTTTTTGCTGGTGTCACCCTTAAGTGCCATCCCTAACCTTGGCCGTCTGAACATAAATACACGAAGAGCCATTATTTAATTTTAAACTGTGCACGTAATTTAAAGCGATGAGGTGAATTATCTCTCTCTGGCAAATTAAAATATAGTTGTGTGCTGTCCATGGCTTCATCCGATGAAGGAGAGAGAAAAATGGCTGCATTAAAATTATTTAAAGCCGTTCCTTGAATTAAGGTTCTTAGAAAGTAAAGGTCCAATTGAATAGTTCTTGGCCTCCAAAATACATTGTCTGTAGAAGCAAATCATGATAATTAATATGTGATGAATAGGTCTATTCTTCCCCCAACTGCTCGTAGGCACAGGGATAATGAAGGTTTGTCATCTATTTGTCTTGTGCTGCCTCCTATTTATTCTGTTTTTAAAAAGCATGGTCTAGATCAACCAATTGCCAAGTTTAAAAATTCTACAACTTTATAAATGTCTGTTTTTAATGCAAGTCGGTCTATCAATGTCAAGCATTTGCATTTACTATTTACATTAACTGATATTTCAGACTTGACTGCTGCTTTAAATCAAACTAGGTATAAAAACAGAGATTTATATTCTCGGACCAAACAAAGTAGAGTGGCAGTGTGAAAGAGAATAAATATCACCCGAGGTATTGATCGGAGTCTGGTTCTGGTTCCAAACCTGGCATCTCTGCAGCTGGTTTGTAAGCTCTTTGCTGGACAAATCCGACTTTCTGCAAATGCAATTCAATCAAAGTTGCAGGGAATCTTTCAACAGATGCTCTCATAAACAGCCACAGGAAAATTGTGGTTTTGCTGCCAAATGCGGTGCCAGAGTTATACGGTGAAAGATCCACAGTACCGAAGCGCAAAGTTCTCATTACTGAGGAAAAAAAAAAAAAAAAAGCAAAGATAAAGCAAACACAAATATTTTATAGTTCACACAGTGTTTATGTTGTTAGTGCAGGTTGTTAGGTTGTTGGACAGACTTTTATAACTAATACTAGGAAGAATACAATCAGTGGTCAAATGTAACATATATGAAGTGTACATACATCATCTGTTAACTCTGGTCCCCCCCTATATTTAAATGACATTACTTTTGGCCCAGTTTACACCATAGATTTTTTTACACATTTTCTCAGGGTCAAGTGGACAGAATTGATGGATTTCTACAGAATCAATAGATGAATAGATAGCGTGAAAAAAAAGTGGCTCTATGTGTAATTTACAAACTTCAAATGGATTCAAGATGCTCTCCAAGCAAAAATAAATCTAAATAATTCCTCCACTGTGGATAATATGCATCCACGAGGAGGTATGTACTGGTTTCCATCTCTGTTGTGTTTTACTTCACCTGCAGGAGGAATAGTGGATGGATGGGATGAGGGGTCACATAAGGTATGCTCCAAGTATAGTTGTTTGTTCCCCTTGTGTGTTTACCCTTGAATTTTGCAGTATCAAAAGGCACATCTTCATCAACAGAGCCAACATTGTTAATCCATCTCTGCCACTGTTGTTTACTGTTCTGCCTTGTCTCACTTACGTCACTCTACCTCGAGAGACCCCATTCAACATTCAACTTTAACTTTACTTCTTAAGAACAGAGCTATTTAAAGGTCTTGTTACTTCAACAATAACATGGATCCTATTTCTTTCACTGATGCTTTGTTAAAATATTACCGTTCTCCTGCTGCTTCATTACCAGGCAGGCTACAGTGGATGTATTTGGAAGCAGCATTTTCTGCAGTAGAAAATTTTTAAGGAAATTTAAGATGTTGAAGAATTAAATAAATAACAGCTTTGCGTTAATGGCATGATTCATTGTAATATGCTGTAATTCTGCCAGTGTGCTTGCTAAATATGTACTTAACCACACAAGACAGAAAGGGGTTTGAAGATTGTGGGGGTTAAATCTCATAATAGTCCAGATTTCAATAGGACCTTTCCCACAGTGAATAGTTGCTTAGGAACCACTCTCCTCCTCCCATGGAGCTTCTTCGCAGGAGCTCTCTGCACGCTCTCTACACGCTCTCTACTTATTCTGCTTTCCTAAACCCTACAGGGTTTAGTGTTCTGCGTGCTGTTCACCTCATCCTATTTTAGCATTTGTTTTCAGGAGATTATTAGCATCATTTAGCTAACAGTTGTTTACTTTCATCACTGAAGATCCAGATGGGTCCTCGGCAGGGGATTAAGATTCCAGGTATTGATAACGCCATGTTATAATCCAATTAAACTATCATGTGTGTACATTCTCGGCCAGTGTTATCAAAATGCACGATAACAGAATGACAACAGATTACTCACATTCATTATATTGTTTTATCATGTTAGATCTGAGATAAATCACATTATCACAGTTATTACTGCATTGCCTGGATGCTGGATGTAAAATCACAGTTTGAGCGGAGCTGCGCGTGCCTGCTGTCACAGCACAACAGGTGTAGTGGTGATATCACAGCAGAAGATGTTTTCAGAGATCATTTAATCCCGGATCACCTCAGCGGCTCAGTGTTCACTTTCACACATTGTGCCAGCTGTGTCACATTGGTTCATGCTTCAGAAAGATCGTCCTCACCAAATCTCACACATTATGATGTGTGACAATTTAAATGGATGATAGCTGGACTTCTAATGATTGAAAGGCGATTTTAAAGTAAATGGCTCTGAATGCTGGATTGTTTGCTTTCTGGTGATATTGACTTTTTTTTAATTTAAAGATAATTTTCTACTTTTTTTTGATCTTCTTAATCATTATTAATAGTGTTATTTAGTTCATTTTAGCTAACCTGAAAAAACTAAAGTAGTGTATGTACAGCTTATAGCTGTTGTATAATAACAAAGGGTTTCAGCCATTATTTTTATTGATTTACTTTTTTGATGTATTTATGTATATACTATTACTATTATTATTACTGTTATTATTATTTGAATGTGTAAGAACAGGAAGAAGAAGAAGCTTTATTATCATTGTATTGCATACACAGTGTACAGCACATAAAACAAAATGCATTTACACTCAGGCCCATATACAGGCCCCCTAACAAATCACACATACATGCATACATACAGGGAACCTGTAGTATGTGGAGAGGCCACAGAGTGAAGCGTGCTGCCATTCTATGCCTTGCTCAGGGGCACCTTGGTAGTGTCTTGGTGGACCGGCATCACCCCATGTGCCTTAAATAGAATTATCAAGACAAAAAACAGAAAATGTTCGCATTTTCAAGATTTGGTTTTCATATTAAAGCCTGAAAATATTTTACATTTAGGCTAAATGACACATGAATTTCACACAGTTTAGAAAGCATCAGATGCTAGCCTGAATGGTGTAGAGTTCAGATTACCATCTTAGAAGCCTTAGCAGCCACTAATATTGCTACTTCACTTTTTCTTTTGAAGTGCTGGGCTGAAGAGCATTTACTTTGAAATAGAGTAATGGACACTATATTAAAAGCACAAACAATCAGTTTCAATTTCATTAGGTTTATATCAATATTGAAAGAAGTGTGTGTGAAATGTAGTGCCCTGACTGCAAGGGTTCACTAGTAATTAAACACTTGGCTACTTGTCTGTCGATATGAGGTGTAAAGAGGTGACCGTGCAGGTGATGATGATAATAATGAGGCTCAATAAAAAGAGAAGAAAAAAATCATTTGCATGGTAAAGAAAGACTCAAGTCAGGCACACTCTCCAGGATGTTACCTTATCAATGAGAAGACCTCATCACCATACTCTCAGAGGATTGACCACATGATGCAAAGTCCTAAGTCTCAAAAACAGAAAGACCAGGTTGAAGCAAAAGCCTCCAAAATGAAAGTAGGACAGTTTTAGTTCTGGAACAAAGTTTTATGGACTAATGAAACAAAAATGAACATGTTCACAAAGGATGGAAAGAGGAAGGTTTAGGAGGGAAAGCATACCATCTCATTTGTCATTAACATCTGGTGCTTCTGTTAAAGCTTGGGAATGTATGGCTGCTAGTGGAACCGGCCCTCTGGTATTTATTGGTGATTTTACTGCAGATGAAAGTAACGGGATCAAAGCAGAGGAATACCAGGGCAGCATGGGCTCTTAGAGTCAGCCAAATGTGTAAAAACTCCTTAGAGGACATTTCATCATTTAGCAGGATAACAACCCTAAACATACAGATAATGCAACCAAAGAACCTTCCAAGGTAAAAAGGTAAAAGATCCACAACTGGCAAGAAATTCTGGCAATTGAGCTTGTATTGTACTTGTTGAAGCATGGACTAAAGGCAGAGAGACCCCAGAACAAGCAAGAGTTGAAGGTGTCTGCAGTGAAGGCCTTGGAGAGCACCGCCAGGGAAGATAAAAGGTGACGGCTGATGCCTGAGTCGAAGACTCCAGGCAGTCATTCACTGCAAAGGATTTTCAACAAAATATTAAATGTAATGTTTTGACTTCATATATCTACTATATGTCTTGGCACCACATGTAAAACAAGCTATAAACTCCTACACATTTTTTTCCATATTGATATAAACCTACTCAAATTAAAGCTGTGGCTTGGCACTTTAATGCAATATCCATTATTTAGTTTCAAGCTGAATGTGCAGATGTACAGAGAATAAAGAACCAATTAATGTGTCCAAATACTTGTAGTATGTACTGCAGTAACAACAGTGCATCTCAGTATTTTAATAACAGCAGAAGAGACAGTGTACTTCCTGAAAAGTATTTTTTTTTATTTCAAGTCACTTGGGTAGAAATGAGACGAATCCTAAATACAACAAAGATATTTCAAAGCAGTATTCATAAGTTAGACAGTAACTCTCCCAGCTGTGTTTTTGGTGTCTACCAAACCAGCTGTGGCTGAAATACTGAAGTGACAGACAGACCAGTTTCAGACACGGACCAGACCCTATGTCACTCTGAGAATGCTGAAATATATACATTACATCACATTATGTTGCATTGTTGTTAAAATTAAATGAGGGGCCTCAAATAAGTAAAATTCTCCTGACGTGGGATATTTCCTGAGGAAATGACTTAATACATGACATGCTACCATATATGCAAATCATTAGAAATGAATCAAATCATACACTTACTGTGCTGTCATTTCTAAAATATATATATAAATATTCTACAACTTTTACAACAAGTCACGAATGGTTGGGCTCAAATCATTTCATATTGATTTTTGCTGAAGGGATTCTGTTTTTTTATTTTACCAGATGGATGCAGTTGAATCAGCATAATTCATAATTAATGGAGCCATGCACTGAATGAATCATTAGACACCTATTGATAGTAATTAATTTTATTAATATTTAATGACTGACAATAACATAGTCTCCCACAGCTTTACACAAGAAAAAGATGGAAAGTGGAAAACAGGTTTTAGATTAAAGGCTTCAACAACTTGTCTGCCAAGTAAAGCAGAGGTCTACTAAACAGGCAGAGTCTCATTTATAACTACTTAGATCAATTACTCCTGACTCCAGGAACACATCAGGTGCAAACAATTAGCCACTGACCTACTTACTCATTTATTAATGAATATAATAAATATTTCCCATTTTCATTTAGCTTGGATTTGATTACAGGGGCGCAGACATGATTGAATCATTTTGAAACATTTTTTATCACCTGTTTGTTTGTAATTATGCTTCTGTCTCACACTCGTTTATCAACCTGGAGTAAATTAGCATGTTTATTTATAACACAAAATCTGAACTGTCAATTTGGCTAAATGAAGGTGTAAAAGTGGAATTTATCTCAAAAATCCTGTCCGCCTTTACCTCTTTTTTTTTTAAAAATCAAACCAGAGTTGTTTGTACAACAGACTGCAGAGCATCATAATTCAAGAGTTGTTTATTTAATCTTCTTTTATATCAACAATTATCCATTGCTGTCTAATTGTCATTAATTGTAAACCATACACTTTGAGCTGAGAAAATGAAACATTATGGTGACTAATCCAGTATTAATCAATTAGAGGTTTTCTTTCTTTCTTCATTCAGAATACAATGTGGATAAACAATGCCATTTGATGAAGTGTCTGGATGTACCAGACTGTCTGCACTAGCAGCCAACCTTGAGAACTTTCCAGTACTGAGCAGAACTGTGCCCATAATAAGTCCGCAAAATAATAAGAGCGTAATAAGTGAAGCATATCTTCTGCCCTATATAGAGAATTTCCTCTCCCTCTGCACCAAACAAAGCTTCTGAGGCCTGCGGCTAATCACTGCCCTTTACCTGTTGTCATTCATCTAGAGGAGTCAATTGGTCTGCTTCTGCAGAGTGCAGAGGTAATTACGATTTGGCTATGACTTGTGTTTGGCTCCATTGTCTGACTCTGCAGCACACATGCTGGGATATTGGGGACTTGACACTCAAAGCTCATTCAGGAGAGTTCCACTTTGACTACACCACTCAATGTTCCCCCAGAGAGCTCTGCTACTAACTAAACAAAGCTCAGCCAAGATGAGTCAAGATCATCACAGTGAAAAATACCTGCACCTATTTTTATCTTTCACTCAGAGTGCTTTATTTGTTAAAAGACCATTTTCAATGCATCCTGAGAAGGAGAATATTTTCTCTTTCACTGCGTCTGTTCCATTCATGGGTGATTGAAAAAGTTGCAAAGCAAGAAGAACGATTTCACAATATTGCTGTCTAGATAATTTTCTCAGATCTGCCTCTCTTCAAACTCAGATTTGTATTAATATTTAATCGCATTAGAAATTGGATGAGGAATACAATTATGTAAGTAAATACACCTGTCCCATCAAGCAAGAAATTGAGAAAATCCCCCAGCAAGTAGCTTTACTCTCAAGGTGAGATTTGGGAAATGAATGTATAAACCTGGGGAAGATTTGCAGCACCATAATCCACATTCCTATTCATCTAGTTCCTCAGTATGTCAAATAAACTCCTTACAGATGGTGCATGGTGATCCCTCTAACTCCTGTTTATAGTCCTCTTCCTCAGCATCATTTAGGAGCCAGTGTTATAGCGATTACAAATTGACATATACTGTGAAATAACCACATTTTCTATTTTAATTTCACCATTTATTTCTCAGAGATCAACATCTGGATTTATCTATGAAAAAACTGGATCAAAATGTTTCAATTGACCTTATTCCAAACTTTGAAAACTCCCTCAGCAAGGTAGAGAGGTTCAATACAAGCACTTAACTACCTGAACATTTCACACATCTATTCTCCAAAGTAAACACAACTCGAGAGAGCATCTTTGTCAGTGAGAGGGACAGATTGAAGTTTCATTAACACTAACTATGTGTGTTCATGGCGGCGATACTTTAAAACTCTACTTCAAATCTTCTTTGAGTTAATTGTTTTGATTTTCCAGCCCACAACTTTGCTATTTTGATTTACTCACATCAGTCCCACCAGTGTTATTTTTACCTGCAGCAGAAAACAACAACATAAAAACAGCACGCTCTTCTCTCATAGAAAGGCAGATAAACAAAGTTAGCAAACGGCTTGTGAACAGCTGACGAGCTAGACATTTCCCTCACACCTTGGTCTTGTGAATATTGAACACATGCTTAGATGTGTAAACAGGTTAAAAAATAAACCTGCTAACATGCCATACCAACCTGCTCTGAGATGTCCAAAACAACAGCTATTCAGAGTTATAGAGACTATATCAAACTCTAGATGGGAATATAAACAAAGTTCATTTGTTGTCACTTTGTTGTGTCTCAGCTTTGTACACATTGATAGGTTGTGATGGAGGATTGTATTTGCTGAAACAGTTTAATAAATGTTTGTGCTTTTGTGTTTATTGTCCTTCATACTTTTGCAGTTGTTGTCATTTGTATTACTCTTTACTTTCAAACAACCCTGAGACAAGCAGCCAGATAAACTTTGATGAAACTTACTTGAGAATAAGGATATAAAAAAGGTGCTATGGTGCGAGGGTTGGTTAAATCCAAATTAGATCTAACATGTAGATCTCAACTGAAAGAAAAAAAAACATACATCCAAAAGGGAAGACCAGAACACACACACAACATGAAAACACAAAGGGACAGTGAGGGAACAGGTGAAAGGAAAGAGGACGAGGATCATACGAGTGGGAAAAATAATAAATACAGATAGAAAAACAAAACATGACACTCCAGAGAAATTATATTACTGAATAAAACAGGAGGTGGCGGCAGTGGCTCAGCAGGGAGGGATATGGGGAAGGAACAAGAGGGACGCCAGCTCAGGTCCCAGCCTAGACGTGGGCTGGTGGCTGGAGACGTGCCAGTCCACCTCCAGGGACCGCTGAGGTGCCCTTGAGCAAAGCATCGACCCCCAGCCACTCCAGGTGCGCCGAGTCATTGACGCCACCTTCACTCTGAAACCTCTCCATGCGTGTTTGGGGGGGCCCCTATGTGTGTGTGTGGTATTGTCTGGGGCCCTCGATGTTATGTGTGAATGTAATTTCATTGTGTTTCATTGTGACAATAAAAGATTCCTGAACTCAAACTACAATCACAAAATCATGACATCTTGTGAACTTAAGATCATTCATGAAGAGAAAATGTATTTTGTTGAGAATTTTGCAGGTATCACAGTCGCCCCAACTGACAGGAGCGTCATACCTTTAAGGAGTTCCCAGGAATCATCCTCACAACTGGATTGGCTACGGGGCTGGGGCACCGCTCCAATCAAGGTCGTCAGTGCGGTCAGGTGGCGGCAACAGAGGGCAGGACGTGGAGGACTGGGGCACCAATCCACTCAAACCACTTTACATCTCTGCAAAGTACAAAACAAATGCGTACACCCATATAAACACACATTACCCATCCCACTCTAAATAGGGGAGAAGAAGGAGATGCCCAGGGTTGTAACAATGTAAAAAAAAAAAAAAATTCTGCAAGGTTAGTGAAGTTGTCATGACTTATAGAAGAAATGTCTAAGTTGAGGTACACAATCTTTGACACCACATTAATGAATTTGGTGAATAATATTGTGTAACACTTGCAGATTTTGACTTATTTCTATTTACCGTATTTTCCGGACTATTGAGCACATCTGTCTATAAGCTGCTATTGAATTTATTAGAACAGTTTCATGTGGTCCACTCTGACCGGGTCTGATGTGACGACGCTAAATGTATCAGCGGCACGGAGCTTGCTAGCTTGTAAAAAGCCAACAAGCTTCGTGCCGCCGATACTGAGCCACACCGGTGTTTAAGTTGAAAGCGTCGGAAAAAAGTAGCAGCTTATAGTCCGGGAAATACGGTAATAATAATCTATTCAACAAATGAACTAAACACTGACATGTATTGTGTGAAGCATTAACAGCAGTTTAACCACTGAAACTTGTTACTTTTCTGGGCCTTACTGAGTGTTTTGCAGTTGTGTATCAAGACAGTGTGTCAGGCCGTTGCTGCAGTCTGCTGAAGAGCTAAGTGACTCCTGGGACACAGAGTGGCGTGGAAACTTCCTGTGAAGAGGTACACTTCCTTCCCACAGTCACTGGAGCATGAGGAGAATCCTGAAAGATGACGGATGGAGGCTCTTAGATTTTTCGTCTAGACCAAGCCAGCCTCCGTGACTGCCTCTTCATGATGAACCCATTCTGCCCCGCCTCTCCTTCCCTGTAATGACAGACTGAGATGACATAGCTGCGTCGAGGCGGGAGGCGGATAATCAAATCACGCAGGATTATGTGTCACATTTGACCCATGCGGACCCAGTTTCTGTACTCAGAGGTGGAATTCAGTCCAAAGAGGTGTTTTTGTCTGACTGTGGGAGAGAGACAGAGCAAGTAAAAGACAAATTCCCAGCCCTGCTCAGTTTTTCTTTTTTCTGTATTTCTATCTCTCTTGCACATATTCTTTCTGCATCTTTTTCTCTTTCTTTAGCTGTGACAGTCTCCCTTCATGTGGGAAGTCGCTGTTAATGAATGTGGATGTGCACGTGGGAAATGTGTGGGTTTCCAATACTGCCTTCTTTCTGAGTGACAGAAGCTCAACAAGGCTTTAGAGACTGGCTTAAGAGTTAAAAAAAAAAAAAAAAAAGCAAACAAGGAACATCTATTTTCCAGATGGTCACTGCAAAATAGAGAAAAATATACTAGAGGCAGCGCCTGCCTGAAGTACTACAAGTCATTTTGAGCAGAGCTACTGTTGTCTGACAGAAAAAGGTCTATTTATATAAAAAAACAAAACTCCCAGAATCCAAGTTGGTCTGTTGGATTTGTAATGGGCCTCGTGGATGGTCACAGTGCTCAATCTGTGTTTGCAAAACTGACAAATACAAAAGAAAAAAATTCCTATCAAAGCTATCGGGACTGAAGCATGAAGAGGAGAGAGTAAATGTTTATTTTGCGATTCTTCCTGGTTTGCTAAGGCTGCTCCCATCAACCTCTGCTCTAATCTGTGAGTATCTGGTATACACTCCAAACTAAATTGCTGTTTATTCTATTCTGTGGGTGTCAAAGCCCCAGGCTGGCGCTGAATGCTATCGAGGGAACGGGGGTCCCAGGATGCTCAACACTGCTGCTGACACAACACTATTCCTGAAAGACCCGCCACTTGATTTACCCAGGCAAAATGTCACAGTAATTGTGAAGATTTATATCAATGGGAAAGAGCTGACGAGGTCCCACAGCTATCAGATCTGACAGACTTAATATGTGCTCAAATGTTGCCTGCCACACTAAAGGCTTGCAGGTTGACCAATTTTACCCGGAATGTTCCACCTCAGCTGGTATTGACCGAGCCGCCGGTTTTCACTTCTGCAAATCGAGTGTGAAGTGGAACTTTTAGGTGGTGAAATTGTGTTTTTAATAAACTGGAATTACTTCAAAACATTTTATCAGACTTTTTAGCTTTTGCTTTGTGCACCACCTGAGGTGACATGGAAATATGAAACTAGTTGATTAGTTGGACAGTTGGTTTGTGCATATAGGCAGATTGGAGGTGTGTGTGTTTTTTTCTTCTGTCTTTTAGTCCCTCAGGATATATTGGAAAAAATTAATGGTCCATTGTGCATTTCCTGCCTTGAAGCAGGAGAACAGGTGGCCTGCACTAAAGACGCTTTCACATGCTGTGCAGTATGTCTGAAAAGCACTGTCATTAATAATGATGGAAATATGATGATGAAGTAGACAACTGGTGGCACTTAAAGGTACACAACATCTTCAGTTACCAAGGAATGAATAAAGAACAAGTGATTACTAAACAATCATTTCTAAGTGGTTGGATTGTGAGCTACATTATACAGTGTCATATCTATGAAATACATATACCTGCTGTGACTCTGTAATAAAAGAACACACATTACAAAACACAATCAAAGAAGGAAAACATGAAGAAGAAATGCTGCAGAGATAACACAGGGCTGCAAATGTAGTAAACAATGCCACATAATGACATTAATGAATACATCATGTTTTATTAACATAACGTCTGAAAGTCTGTTCTTGGTTAATTTACAATTATCAGTTCAAAATCCAGAATAATCCAGGAGCTACTTTCATTCATAAGTTACCAGTGTTCCTGATTAGTTACTGCTCCTCTCTGACGACTGAGATTTTACTATTCTGTATTATTACATAATACTAGTTCTGCTCAAGTGAATTCAGCCGTTCAATTCACGTCCTTACACCCATACTGGATGATTCTGCATCCCACGATTTACATCCAGTGCCAGTGCAGAAACTGGTGTTTTTAATACAGGAAATAGTGAAGCACAGTGTTTGCATCATATTACAGACTTACAATAACTACTGCATTAACAATAATTTCTCTGTAATGTTAACCGAGTGTTTTACTATACCTAAATTATAACTGGATCAATCATACAATCAAAAACCTTATACTTCTATACCTCACCTCTAATGTGAAAAAATAAGGTCACTTTACAGAGAATAGCAGGACATGGTGATCACCATCTAATCCATATAATCTGCAGTCATTGCTGCCAGACTTTACTGACTTCAAATCACAGCAGGAACTATAATATAAAGGCTATGGAGACTGGAAACAAAATGTGACTAACAGGTGGACAGGAAAAAAAAAATACTACTGTTCTGTTTTAGTGATAGTTCAACCAGAGCCTACACAAAACAAACAGAAATGTAGAAAGGCATGAATAAAGTATAATAGCATCTTGAGTCACAGTGTCATTTTTCAAAAACTAGAACCTGAACTGTGCATTGTATGGTCGACAGAAATAACCATCATCTAGCATTTTTCAGCTTGCAGGGTGCAACCAAATATACAACTCTGAGGGTGCCAATATTTGAGAAGCTTCAATTACTGCATGTGTATTTAACCCCTCCCGTGTGAGCCCTTAAAACTGGTTTACTACTAATTGCATTCAAAGAACAAGCGAGAGAGTTCCCACAATAAAGTCTCAGCTTGCACGACTCTGAATGTAAACAGTGAAGAACATGTATTTTTGACTCTAACAGAGTGAGGTTTTAATGATCAGCTACTCCAAAAGGTGTTTTACTCATTGTTACTTTGCTGTGTTTGGTTGTTAGAGCTTCACTGTGCAGAATGATGTATGAGACGGTTTGACTCCCAAAAGTTGTTGTGTTCATGCGCTGGAGACAGAAAGTTTCCCTGTGCTCTCCTTAAAGCTGAATTTAAGATGTGTATGACCGACAACTCTTCAAATGTGACTGCAAAACACACGAATAAAAAAAGTTGATCACAAAAAAAAAAAGATGTGTATGACCGACATGATTTTCTCACATCACGCCTACGCTGAAAACCAATCGCGTCCAGTGTGTAACATACATAAGTATAATGTAGAAATCTCTAGTGCACATACACTGAGAATGGAGTCTTCAGTGAAGGAGGAGATTGTATCCACATTTTGAAATGAACAGTATTTGCATTTTTATAGAGTCTATATTTTTCAGGATGGAGGAATAGATGTAATATTACTCTGTGTGTCTTAAAACATGTCAGGAGCTGACCCACTCGTTCCTCTTTTCTTTCTCTATGTGCACAAGTGCATATTATTTTCATTTCGTGAGGTGATTTTTTTTCCTATGTTGCTATTCAGTCACCTCATCTGTACTTTACTAAAAGCAGTTTTTTGTCGAGTGTGCAGATTCATGACTGCAGAAGAAAAGCAGAGAGAAGGTACTTGAACTCCTTGATACTTAAAAAAAATACACAAAAACACAAATTGTGCCTACATAGTGCATCTATACACACACTTATGTGCAATTAATTATTATTATTGTTTTGTTTTTTTTTTACATAAAAATGCTGTGTTCTCCAAGCAGAAAAGATTCTTTCATTCAGTAAATCTCTGCAGTATTTTCATCCAAGTATAGTATGTAATTTATTCAGCAGAGGGTTTTGTCTTTCAGGCTGAAATCGTTTGTGGTTTTCCACCTTTGAAATGGGAGAAGGCAGGCAGGAGAGACATCTGCCTTGCTTTTAATGGGTATCACAAATGTTTCAGTAATTCCACTCCATCTGAAACTTCCCTCCCCTTCAGCACACTCCCAAATTACAGCAAAGGAATGAAGCTGGGGCTCCTTCCTCGCAGAGCGTTAGTATTTTCCCCAGCTAAGGTCGGAAAGATTCCTCCTGTGGTCTTGCATCATGGAGGCGAGCAGTCAATCCAGCAGTCAACAGGTTCTGTGGAAGGATGTGAGTCAATTTTATTTTTCTTTCATGTTTGATTTATTGCACTGAGTTAATTGACTACACAAAATAAGTTTCATCATTCATTTTTTTTAATACTGTGTAAAATTTTAAGCTTATTGCAGTGTCAAGGAGCGTGTCAGCCCCCCCGCCCCTTTAAAATTCACAGCTCAATAAATTAAGAGCAGGTGGCAGAAGTAATGGTGTGAAAAAAAAAAATCATATGATATTTGAGTGTACACTTTAAGGTAAATGTGTCAGAAAGCTTGTCTTTTTTGAAACAAAAAAGTGTCTTGATCTCTTGCTGAGTGATCAGACTTTTCCCCAGAATATTAAATTTTCCATCTGGGTCTTCTTGGCTTTTCACCTTGGCTGTCTTCCTTTATTTCCACTCTCATATGTAGGCTCACCTGGACCATTTTATTTGCTTTATAACCACAATATCCTTGCTTCTCAAATGAAGCGAGCATACAAATATACACCAAGAATTGTCTTTATTTCAGGCTTTATTATTGAGGATGAGGAGAGGGAGGATTTTTGGTTCTTATTTCCTCTGCTTCTTTCTCACATATTTAATTTGTTACAGAGCTTGTGAACAATAGAGAAACAGGGGTAAATACCTTCACAGCAAAGTATTAATATCATATATATATATATGTGCGTGTGTGCGTGCATGTACAAAAAGTTAACTCTTGCTGTGCATTAAAGAGAAGGTGGCTCTGGTAGTAGTAGATACTCATCATACTCATACTGTAACTGACAGAATGGTTCTGGTGAAGAAATAGCCCGTGGGTTTGTATTGCAGAACAGCTTTCACAGGAATTAAAATGTTTATATGAACGTTGCCTGGTGTGATAAACCACTGCCTCTGCATGTTGGTTATGTAGGCTACCTCTGTTTTTTCCTCTTGTTTTCTTAAGAAAGTGCTTCTTCTTTGCATGATAACAGCAGGGGGCTCCAGGCACTCTTCCTCACAAAGCTCAGGAGGAATTGCCTGGCTGATTCTGAACTCCTAAACCTTTAAACACTAGTTGGCGGGTGCTGTGCACTCAGACTGCTCACTCTGTCTCCATCCCTGCCTTTATTTCTGCCTGTCTGTCTGTCTGTCTCTCAATCCCACCTTCTTGCTCAGAGTATTCGATATTCAAAGCACAAGCAGAGAGAGGTTTGTCCTCTAGTTAAGTTTCCACTGCTTATGCAACCTGCCACAGGAGAGCAGCGGATTTCAGCCACCATTTATTTTTCTTCACTATGAGAAATTCAGAGTGTGAGGAATTTCTGGCTCGCTGATGGTCACCCTCTGTTTTTCATCATGCCCTTGGAATGTACAATAGTTTGATGTGACTCACGTTTTTGTGGCTACTGTCTCTAATACGTCAAATGAAGAATAGTGGCGGGGTCAATTTCATTAATGGTGAAGGCGTAGTTTAACTTTTTAAAGGGCTATCTTGAAAAATGTGTCCTCTGTCCTTCCCTAATGTTGTGCTGCTAATGTATTTACCAACCAGAAATTCAATCCACCCATATGCCTAAATCATATTTAGGCCTGTTCGTCATGCCACTGACATAATTCATTGTTAAAATAACAAAAAGGCAATATGGAATATATTATTTATGAGTATTATGGCTAATTATTTTAACAGCATACCAAAGTCCAAAGGTTGTTTTTTTTTTTTTTTTAAACAGGTCATACAACTATTATTCAAATTTAATATAAAAAGAAGCCAGTGTGTTAAAGTGCTGTTCAATCTACCACAGCTTAACTACTGTAACAGCCTCGGCCACAATAGAAAACCAAAGCTGCTTTATCATCATTTTAAAAGACATGAAGATAAGCAACACCAATTTTGCTAATTGAAGTTGGTTCAGTTTTTCTTTTTTTTTTTTTTACATATCTGCTTCTCTGTTGTCCTCTGAGACCTTCAAAAGTGGTCCAGTGTGAATGAGTAGCTTTCATTTTCTCTCTGCTGGAGCTCTGGTGGAACAAAAGCTTGTCTTTATTAATTTGTGGCCTTAAGCTTTGGGAATTGACTACAGCGGGCAGAGTTTTAATTTGAAGAAAAGTTTAATAAATGTAACCTTTCTGTGACACTTGTAGCAGTCTGTTCCTGGCATGGGGATGGTTGTATCAGTCGCCTCATTGTTGGACAGATTTTGAAAAGAAGCCAAACCAAACAGCATCTTTTTGGGTTAAGCGCAACATTGTTAAGAGAAAAACTGAATATGACAATGTGAGCCAGTGTTAGAAAGAGGGGTGCAGCTATGTTCAGGCAGTATACAAGATGAATGACTGCATTAGAAAAAATTTTGTTCATTGACAAAATGTTTAAAATACAACCCTGTGTGCATGAAATCCATAAAAGGGGAGGGGTCAACCTGAAGGTGCATTTTGAGAATAAACCTCCAATCACCAAGCTTCATTTTTGTATTTGTACGTGAAAGCTAAAAACTATGCTGTTGAGAAAACTGAAATCAAAATTTGCATCTTAAGTGAATTCACATTAGATTTCTGGATCTTTCCTGGATTTGGCAAACATGGCAGCCTGTTTTGTTTACAGATTCAACAACGAAGCATTTTGAATTCAATACAGCTCTACCAACAGCAGCTAAGGCTCAAGGGTATTTTTGTAATTTGGGCCATTCACCAATCCAAAATGCAAAAAGATGATTAAAAAGAACAAGGATAAATAAAAACACAATTTAAATTTAAAATCAGGTTATTAAGGTGCATGGATCAGACAGGAGTGTATTGTGTTTATTTGTTGAATAACACTGAAGATATAATTTCTGACTGTTGAAATAGGAATTCATTAAGAAAAAAAAACATTTCCACAATTAGCAGCTCCTCTAACTGGTACCGCCAACACAAAGTTAGCTTAGAATCACATAAGGTCTCAAAATAACATCAGAAGGTAACAACATCCACCTCCGAGCAGCTCTGAAGCTGATGAAATACCACATTATATCTTATTTACAAGAAAATATTGCAAATTGGTGTCCAACTACAAACTGTTAAACAAGTGAGATGTTAATTAAAGAGGTTTAGAGGGAGAATTTTTTAATATATATATTTTTTTTACCTTTGAGATGAATCAGTTCAGTTCTTCCAATATTTATGCTAAACTAGCAGATGAAAAGTGGTGTCAACCTCATCTAACTCTCAGCAAAATAAACAAACCAGTGTATTCACCAAAATATCAAATTAGTCCTTTTAGTAACCGTTCTGTGTTTAGTTATTGTGAGGTATGAATCTAATTGTGATAACTGGGATATTTACATTTTGAACTTCTATTGTTTGCAGGTTGAGGCTGGAAAAGAAAAGAAGACTAAGTACCACATGTACCAGAGGGTGGCTCTGGTCCTGACTCTGCTCTTCCTGGTTTTGGCTCTCTGTGTCTTCAGCCTGAGATATCTGTGGGGCCCCAGTCTGGGGAAGGTAAGACTAAATATCACCTCAATGTATGCCCTTCATCAGTCTTATTGCTACCGTCTGCGCTAAGTGTAGTCTTCATGAGAAACAGATGAAAGACACAGTGAGTTTCCACATCAGCAAATCATACAGGTTACATCAAAGCGAAAAAAATACGCGCGAGAGGAAAATGGATGGCCACACAAAGAGCTAGAGGCAGTCTCTGCAGTCTGTACTGTATTCCACTAGATTAAAAGATGTGTGGGCCATGGAAAAGACAGCTGTGTTTTGCTCTGCTCATGTTTTGGCTGTCAGATCTGTAATTTCATGAATTCTTGGCCTGAACCACAAACCACTTTTTTACTGCTGCAAACGTTGGCCTCTTGCATGAATCTACTTTCTGTTCCGACTGTAAACATCTTCTCACAATGACGGACCCTGATAACTCAAAGCTGACCCTAATTGCTGTTGACCAGAGTGGCTGCAGTAGGACTGAAACCTCTTGGCAATGTAATTGGGATAAACTCTTGTCCCGGCAATTCATCTTGTAAAATCCAATTCAGTCACACTTGATGGAGAACATTTTCGCTCTCCTCCTTTCCCCTGATTTTCCCAAGGGGGCAAAAAAGCTAATTTACCCAAGCTAGAAGGAAAAATACATCAATAATTTCACATCCAGAAATTGGATGCTCTATACGTTCTGGCCTCAGTTGGGAATGAACGAAAATGATTAAAACGAAATGATGGTTAAAAATGAGCACATACATTTATAACTTGAATTCATAAGTCTGCTTTGTGTGCTTTGTAAATGCCACAAGGTAAACAGAGAGAAGTGCAGTGCGCTGTATGTGGCTTGCTGTTATAGCAACATCTTTGTTATAGCTAATAAACATTCATTCAGAACACCCTCCACCACTATTCTTCCCATTCCTGCTTCCATTGAGGTACAAATTTTAATTGCCGACAGTCCCTTCTAAGCTCGGGTTAACCAAGGTTCATCTGTGCTTCCTGTATGGATGGTATTGTCCACGTTCTCTCCTTTCAACATAGATATGAATCACCTTTGAGCCATCTCCTTTGTCCTTGTTAAATATTTCATGCCGGAGGTAGAGCAGTCATTATTTCCACTTTAATAAGCTGTGATCATTCTCACGTGGCACAAAATGTGTTGATGGCAGAGGTTGCCCGGGCGATGAATATCAAACCTGCGGACCCTGGGTTTTGCTTTAATGGGGTCTTGAGGGGGAGGCTCATTGTCTGGCCTCCACATCTGTGAGTGAGATGGAGCCACTTCAAAGGAGGATCACCTGTCTGTCAGATGGGATGGAGGCTCCCTCAGACACAGTAAAACTCCGGTATGCATCCTACGTCAAAACAGCGACTGCTTCTCTTAAGGGAAAAAGACGGATTCAAACAGCAGATTGATGGATTGGTTTCTTGCATCAGCGTGGTAGCCAGCACCTTGTTTAGTAAAAGGGTGTGAGGTGCTACACAGCAGGACACTTTTTGACTCACCAGTTAATCCTGAGCTGTGTCTGGCAGCTACATGTATAGACTCTGGGCAGTAGAGCACAGCATCCGAAGCCAAGGGGAGTGTGCCTAATCTATTTTAGGAAATAGTTGTGTAGGGGGGTTGTTTTTTTATTTTAGCAGTAAGATGAGCATTCTGGTGATTGCAAGAAATTCAACTGAAGTACAGAGCGTCTGTGAGAGCCCTCGAAAACCTCGGATATATCATTTTCTATACAAAAGAGTCATACAGAGATGTATAGGCTGTATGTAGTGATGCTTCACAGAGTTGAAGTATTTCCCCGTCTCCAGGCTGCACATAAACAATCAAGACTAACTGGAGAGTTTAAGTATTCATGGTGCAGCTTAAAGAGTTTTATCAAATCACCGACTCCTCTTTTTGAAAACTCTGTCAAGACACACTAATTAGTATTTATATTAAGGGTGTCCCAAAGGATTTTAACCCTGATCCCAATCTGAGTTTCACAAGATTATCTGTGAATACCAGATCTGACAGATGAAATATTGATTACCTCCACCAAGAAAGTTGTGTTTTTGTGCATTGGTTTGTTTGTTTGATTGATTGATTATTTATTAGCAGCATTACAGAAAAACCACTAAATAGATCTAGATTTTTTTTCTTTGATTGACACAGTGTTACCCAAAAGCAAACAAATTATTATTGGGCAAGATTGGAGGATGAGAGCATGTCCAAAAATAAAATCCTGAAATCTTCCAAAGTTCGTATCTCTTATATTGGGCAGGTGTTTTAACAAGCTTGTGTAGCTATTTCGCCACAAGAGGGCAACAGTGTTCAGTCCTGTGACATCTGGATTATAGCTTGGTGGAGGTTTGTGTGCTTTGAGTACTTCTTAAAAATGTATTTGCAAATATGTGTGAACAATTGCATAGCCTGCTAAATCTGACCAAACTGAAAAAGATGCTTAAACTTTAATTATTAACAAAATACCAAAACACTACGTGGTGTACAGTTGAATATTTAGCAGCTAAGGTGGCAAATATTTATTTGAGGAGCTGAAAGAATGAGTGAATTATAGACTTGCATTAGGAGATGGATAGATCTTTAATAACTGCTAATGATGTTCCAGGTCTGCATGACGTGTAAGTAGGCAGCTCACCACCAAACTGTTGTTAAAAACATGTGTTAATGACTACAACTATAAAGCTACCACAAAACATTTCTAAGTGCTTCGAGCTGAAAAAGGTAAAGTTTTCAAAGGCGCAGGAGCAGCTTCACAAGCAGAAAACAAGCTGGTAGAGAAAATGTGTGATGTGGTCACTTCTCAGTTTGAAATCTCTTCTTACTGTTTCTTCAAGCTGTTTTGACAGATTCTGAATGTGAGAAGTGCAAGCTGGATGTTAGGATCACATTTTTCACTGCTAAAGTTTTAGTGAAATAAAAAAAGATGGTGGAGCACCCCAGGAAGTATCCTAACCTTACTTAGAAAGTGTTGTTAAACAATGTGCTGCCTTCAATACTTTTTAATTAAATGGATACTCAGTTGGACATTTTCAAGTGAAAGATAGAAATTAAAACTGACAAATCTGAGAAACCACAGCTTTGAAGATAACAAGCAACGGAAGCCGATCCTGGCTCAGATCTTATTACTAAAAACATTGATTTCAAAATTTGTTCTGCTCTTGAAAAATTGGTTGCAAGCTCTCCAGACACAGCTCGCAAACTGTGTTATGTGCTTATATTTGTTTTATGGTCAGTCGATAGTTGAACTAAAACAATTACTTAAAGCTACTAAAACAAACGCACGCACATTTCACACAGTGTAGCATATATCACATATTACAAAGTGCTTTGACCTTAGCATTGCAATTAGAATCTAAACCACAGCACAAGTACAGCCACAAACACTCTTGTCAGTTTGTGCAGTTCACCAAAGCATCGTGACCTTCTGCACCCGCCTTTGTATAAATAACCACAGAAAGGTAATTTGCTCTGTGCATTGTATTTCAATATGACATGATAACCGCTTGGGAACTTCTTTTAATTACCTGCAAACATATGTTGTTACAGAGGCCTGGGGAAGATACTTTGGCATCATTTTTTCCTGCGTGTGTGTGTGTGTGTGTGTGTGTGTATGAAAGAGAGGGCGTGGTTGTGCTTTCATACACTTGATTGTTTATGCATCAGCGTGCATTGTGTGTCTCAGTGTGTAGAATAGGTGTCTCTGCATTCTCTTTTGGCTTACGGCAACTTTCTGTTTACTATGCGCTCATTATTGTTCTGGGCCACAAGTCTCACTGGGGGATTTTGCCTCCTTGTAAATTAATCCTCTGTTATTACCAGTTTACATCAGCAAGAAAATGAAATCTGGCTGGTGAATCTAACTTAATGAAATTATTCTTATAAATTACTCCCCAGAAAAAAAAAGAATGAAATCTAGACGTTGATGTTTGTTTTGTGTAATGTCTGTAGCACAGGGCATCCAAAATAAATACATTTTCATATCATTAGATTTGATGTATTTGGTGCTATTTTTAATTCATGAACCACTTTGAGTGGGATTATCTGCAGACCAGCAGCCAGGCACAGAGTAATTGTGAACCTGTAGACATTGTAAACCAGTTTTTCCTGGGGAACCTTGAATAGCTCACAGGTGCTGCTGGCCTGTATGAAAAAACTGCCTGAGAAATACATGAATGTCAAACCTGAGGAAAGTGCTCCATTATTCAAGCTGAAATTGCATTGCTCACCTTGATGCCTTTCCCTCTCTGGTCCCAAGGTAGCTGCTGAGTTGTCGCTCCTGATGGCCTCTTAAAGGCCTCACTGTCAGGACAGGCTTCTTTAATGAACACTGCTGCGCCTGCTGCTTTTCCACTGGTCACAGGTGTACGGCTCTTCAAGGCCGGGCCCCCCTTTGTTTATTTATTGCTCGCAGTCTGTGTATACCCAGCGTTCCCCTTAGTGTCCAGATGTCAACATGCAACAGAGGAGAGAAATACAAGATCTGATCATGATATGATTCTATCTTCCTGTCATGCCGAAGCTTTTTTTACCTTCGTTTTTCTCCAGGAATAAAACAAGACAATGCCAACTTCTCCTTACGCTCAGGAGTGTAAGGAGTTTGTTTACTCAGTCTGGTGTGAAGAATTATTATTCTGAGGATGCAACAGGGCTTATCTAAACAGCTGGTTTGCAGGGACCTTTTGGGAGGCCTGCCCCTCAGTCTGTAATCTTTTCTGATTCTACACGTCAGGCTCATTCATTCATTAGCAGGCCAGTGTCCACTGGTGTGTCTCCCTGGCTGTTAAATTAGGCCGCTGCGGGCTCCCTCCTAAGATGATGCATTATGCCTTCTACTTGGGGAACAGTCAGGGGGTGGACGGAGCTGCAGACCGGGAAAAACAAAAGAGAGTTGTTTTAAATTGTTGCCAGTGGAGTGCCTGAGGTAGGGAGGCTTCATGGTGGTTGTGGCACATTGCCGTCTTCTGGGACAGCGACTGCTACGGAGAGCGTGACAGCACTGCAAAGCCCACGGGGAGTTATTTATTGTGCCATACAGCATTTTAGCAGTTTAGTGTTTGAGATTTCATTTTTAGAAACCTGAATAATATGCGTGTAGGAAGAAATCAGCATCTTAATTGCCAGTACTTCATTTTGCCAGTCCAATCCACCAGCAGCTCATGTGCGGCATGTTGTACGTACAGTGTGGTGGGTAAACAGAGATGAATGCAAGCCTTTTTTTTTTTTCCCAGTCTCTGTTTCTCCCTCCTCGCTGTCTCACTAGTGTGACTGCCAAGTAGACTCTCTGCACTGTTGTACAATTTAGAATGTGATTGAGCTTTCACATCCACTTTCACTCTCCCAGTAAGTCTGCACCGCTTATAACCGCATTCACAGCCACAATGTTGAAGCAGAGAAGTGAACAGCAACCTGGAAATACTCTGTTCTACTGTCCTTCCTCAACATGTCAGAGACTGCACACCACAAATTGTGCCACTAGTTTTTTTTTTTACATACTCTGATGAATCATGATTTTAGAAATTAGTTAATCTCAAAAATGTCAGTCTGCTCTGCTATATATCTGTCAGCAATTAAAAGGTTGCACTGACTTTTTGTAAGTTTGCACCATTAATCACTATGTTCAATATGTGAGGAGAGATGTCGCATCTAAATCTTCCCCACAGGTCTCTGTCTGATGCTCAGTCTTTATGTTAAATAACCTCTGCTGATTAGCCTTTTAGAAATGTGGAAAAGTGAGAGCTTGTGGAAGCTCTTAAAGTTTGTATGTTTGCTAATTTTAATGACATACATTCAGACCCAGGAGGGTTGTTTGGGATTTTTTTAGATATACATACATAAATATACATATTTATCAAGGAAGATGTTTCATCCAGTGAAACCTCAAGTGTTGACACATGAAATGAGCGAAGTAAACCAGGGAATTTGGTTTTTATAACTGCAATGAACCTCATTAATGATGAGATATTCATTCCAGATGTTATGGGGCCATAAGTCACAGAATCAAAAATTAAGATGTGGGCTGCAGGGCTAACCAACGTACATTTCAAACATGACAGTTCAGCTCCAAAGAGATTTTTTTTCACTGTATAAAGAAGAGGATGTGTGCGGCACTATATTGTGGTCGACAAAAGTGGGTTATTTTTGTTTGTTTTTGTTTTTCAGTGTTTGTAGGAAACAATAAATGAACACTTCAACTCCCTGCCTCTGCAATCTTTGTTGCTGTCTAATAAGATCACATGATTTCCTCCTTTGCGTTTGTCATAATTGGTACAGCAGCTGCTTGAAGACTTTGCTGCTTGAACGTATACAAATTTTGGACCACACTTAAATCACCGGGGCTCTCGTCTTGAACTTACCTCTTCCTGTGTTTGTATTGAACAAGTTTATATCAGCAAAATCGTGTTTGCAGTAGAAGATACAGAGGATACAAGGACCTGCTCATCAAAATGTTGCAGTAGCACCAGTGGTGGGTAAGAGCTGCACAGCGTCTCTTTTAGTAGCTTGCTCATAATTGCAAACATAATAAAGCTTAGGGGACTGCATGGCCAAGCGAGAAGCTGTAAATACTAACTGGGGTGGAAGGTGCATTTACTTTCATTACAATGATGAAGTTGTTTTATGGTTTACTTGTATTTCCCGATATTGTTTTTGTCACAAGCATAATCACTTGTTGATTTATTTTAAATTGTTATGATTAGAAAAGAAAAACAAAGCAGATGGTAAACAGAACAGCAGCGCAGTTATCTGAATTGCTTATATTTTATTTGATATAAGAAACAGCCTATTATTATCCCCACATATTGTGTGACAGTTATGTGCATGTATGTTTACTGATGATGTATCCTAACGAAAAATAGAAAATAGAAAATATAGAGAAAAATAATCTACTAAATTTTCAGTATCTATATTCTATCTTTTAAATTTCTATCCCTACCAGTGGTAAGCTACCCATCTATCCATCCAGCAAAGTCTATAGACCTAATTACTGTCCTAATTACGGGTTATTTCCACAACAGCTACACTCAGGGAGACAGATGCATATAACTTATAATCAGTTGTAAGTGTTCATCTAGTTAAAATTTATCATTGGTTTGACCTTAATGACTTGGTGTGCCTCACCACAGACTGTTATTTACTCAAATATACATTTACATTTTAATTCATTTCATTATGTTTTTTAATTTGATTATTGGATCATATGGCATCATTATTGTCACATGTTACTGTGTTGTACAAATGCAACACAGTAATGTTATAAAATAGAAATACATTTGAAGTAATCTAATTTTACTTGAATATGATCATCCAGTACTGTCTAATAATGATATTGTCTAATAATAAAACAGTAGTGATGACTGTCTTAACTTGTTTGAAATCCCTGCTGCATTGCAATAGCTGCTATAATGTAGCCATCATTAATGCTATCACTGGCACCTGCATTTTCTTCCTGCTGTAACAAGACAGAAATATCTGGTTTGAAAAAGATCTATGAATTAGCTCTATTTTGGAAAGATACAGAAACAAGAGTGGTCTGATGCTAACAAGGATATAAAGCTTCAGGTTGGCAAAGATTTATTCAGAAACCAAAATGACATGTAAAGTACAAGATGAGCAGATCTTTGACAGTGAGGAAAAGAAAAAACTGGTGAAGCTCATTAAGCAAACATGTCAGTCAAATCCAGAGGATGAAGAAGCCTATCTTTCTCTCAAGTTCACTGTCAGCATATTGTCTTTTGTGTCTAAAAACTTTGGCAGTTTGGGCAAAGTTTAACATGCGTTTTTCATTGGCACAACAGAGAGTGATAAGAAAAAATGCCTGAAAAGAAACGGTTTGTCATTCTGAAAATATTATTTAAACAAATTTGAATTTATCACATTTGTTACTATTTTCTAACGGATTAAAAGTTCTTCTTCCGAATGGGGGCATGGCAGACAGGGTTTGGAAATCACTGCACTTCAAGGTTGGTGATAGTAATGGTGAACGCCCAGTAGTAATATTGGACCACCTCATTACGTACAGTATGTGTTGCATTTTCATGTTGTCAGTTCCACTTTGGCTCAGTGTCTGTGTTTGTCATCAGTAAGTGGTCATTTTTGATGGCTCAGTTGCCCAAAGAGCCACTTAAAATTTAACATGCCTTACATTTTGAATCATTTAATGCTCTGAAGTATTTGTGATTTTTTATTTTTTTTTCTCCCTGCTGGGTTGCTATCCAGCAATCATCACCACAAGTATGATGGATGACAGCTGCTGCTCGGCTGCTGTGTCTCATTTGCCCAGAAAATGTACTTCACTTTGTCAGCTGATGGTGATAAAGCTTGTCAAGATCCCTTTCCTGGTGGCAACAGGACTGACCCGCTGACGTGCATGAGCAGCTCCAACATGAATGGATGAAATGGAAGGTGACTAACTCACGTTAAATATTGGAAGAAGATGACGGTTGTTTTAATTTTTCTGTTTCTTTTCCAGACTGTTGTTTGGAAAACAGCGCTTTCTTCTAGCCAGTTACACCAGGGGTCTGAGACTCCTTAAAGTACGCTCTGTCCTCTGGGCTTTTGTCTCTTGCTGAGATAATGTGGGGCTCATTAGCTGTCTGGCAGGAACAAATAATAGCCTGGGTGAAATGTTGCAGGGTTTAATTAACAACAATGCTGTCATACACATAATATTAATATCAAAATTCATTCCTGCTGTGAAACAGATTTGTATGCTGTCTATCAGGACTGGAACTGCAACATCCTTACACATAGGTCGTATAGCATGACTTTTTTTGGTTTAACACTGCTAAAGTGGCTTTGCTGTAAGGTTACAACAGAATTTTTTGGTGTAATAGTAACACGTTTCACATATAATACAGTGTGCAGAAATGTGATTTTTAGGTCAACCTGCAAAGAGCATCTGTTAATAATGGAGTGAATGTCCTGTCTGTCATTTAGACGTGTGCATGGAAGATGAATCCAAAGGTCACTGATGTTCTTGTTAGTAATCCCTTGTCTTCTTTCCATCTAATCTCATCTATCAACTGAATTATCCCCATGTTCTCCTGTGATCTTCAAGAATATTCAGTCCCATGATTGAACGTATAATAAACATCTACACGCAGTATATTAGTTATTATATAGTGGGTATAAACACATGTGTGATTCTTCACATTTTTCTGCAGGAAATAGTATTCAACATGCACTTGAATGTGTAATTATTGTAATAATAAAACTATTCTTGGAATAGTTAGGAGGTTTTTGTTTGTTCGTTTTTAATGTGATGGATGAAATTCAGGCTTTACAGCTTTTATCACAATTTCTAAGCTCAGCACTTTGCATATTACCCTGATATTTGGTTATGGTCAGGACGGCAAGACCGATGTTTAAATGTGTAAAATCTGAATTTTCCACGTGCTGCAGTATTTGCTCTGCTTGCATATTTGTTAAACTTGCAGCCGAGGTTGCAACAGTTGCTGACACAGTCTGTCACAATGTTATATTTAAGTAAAAGACATATTGTTATATTTTGGTCCTAAAGACATCAGGAGGGATCGTTGTTACAACAATACTTGATGTTAGCACAGGGGTAGGCAATCCTGGTTCGCTATCCTGCATGTTTTAGATGTGTCCCTCTTCCAATACACCTGATTCAAATAACCAGCTCATCATCAAGCTCTGCAGAAGCCTGATAACGATACTGGTCATTTGAATCAGGTGTGTTGGAAGAGGGACACATCTAAAACATGCAGGATAGCGGCCCTCAAGGACCAGGATTGCAGACCCCTGTGTTAGCATGTAACATGTTTCTGCAAAACAGGGGTCAAAGCACAGAGAGCAGCAACCTCCAGCAAAGCACAACCAAGCTGCAGTGATACAGTAGAGCTCCAGAACCCCTCAGCAAAGTAGAAACTATATGTTTATGTTGTTGTTTTTATATATTTTAAGCCCTTAGAAACCCTCCCACACTCTTATAAACACTTCCCACACAGATATACATATAAACCCTTTATATTCTCTGAGATATTAGGTAAGATTCATTGATATTATGTATGGTAACACGCTGTTTATATAGTGTATCATTAAGGAGTTTTATTTAATGCGTAATACCGTTTTAAACACATTGTAAAAATTCCTATTTTATCAAAAATAATTTTATATTTACTGTAATATAGCAATGTACTAACTTACTTATCCAGTTATATTAGACACGTTGTGTATATTGTTATACAATCACAGTGCCAGTCGTCTTGTGTATGAAATCATCTGGGCTGCTGCTTAGCTTGATCTGAGCCAATCAGCGCCCAGCATAATTAACCGCGTGTTTTGATTTCTCAGCCATCTGCCAACAGCTTCCCGTGGGCAGACCACCTGAGGAAGCATGTACCAGAAATAAAAAGACACATTGTCTGCAGAAAACTGCGAACCAGTGAAAAATTCGTGATATATACTTAGATATGCTCGCACATAAAATCTGGCACACAGATAAAACTGGAAAGAAGCTGCAAAAGTCAAAGCCCAATCTTGCCCAATATTTGATCATTTAATAATTTCCTTCCTTAAGGTAATACCCTATCTCGCCTAAAAACTCAAAACAAAAAATAATAATATTAATTATTTAAGTCGTTTCAATTATTTTTCCATAATGTAGCTAACACTCAACAGCATTGGTCTCTATGACTGGAAAACACTATGTGACTACATCACAGAGTAGTTGAGTAACATATAAAGTACTGAGGTCATACCTGGGGTTACTGTTGAAACTGTCCTCACAAGAATAACAAGAACATCACTCTTTTCAGGGGGTACACCAGTAGAGCATATGTTTACAAATCCCTCCAGTGGCTGTAGTGTTGGGTGGAAGGTGGTTGAGAGTTGATGTTATAAAACAGCAAAGTCCTCATGAGGAGGAGGTTAGGGTGGATTATTGGGTTATTAAAACATCACACTCTGAGATGGAAGGTTTTTTTTTTCCAGTTTTCAATGGAGTGCATCTTTTTTTTATTTTGAGGCATTAATATGATCATGCTGTTACTAAGCGTTTAGGATTGTGACCATGACAACAAAGGTCTCATAACCTTCGCAATGTAGTTTAATCCAAATTTCAATATTTCCCCTTATAATAGTTAAATACTTACATTAATTGAAATCAAACCATGATCTTTCTCTGGATGAGTTCAATAAAAACTTTATTTCTTGTGTTGGACAAATGACATATTTTGTAAATTTGACAACTATTTGCTATCACAAGGTTTTCACATTATCTTCAGGATGCAGTATCTTTCTAAAATACACAGTGCTTATCACTGTTTTGTTTTTTAATCAACCTAGCAGTTTGGGGGAATCTTAATGTATTGTATTTATAGATTTAGACAAGATATCTGGGAATCAAGGTCTGATATAATTAAAGGTCCCACTACATTAAACCTATTACACACAATACAATCAATCTCTGGGTACTTCAAGATTAGTCCATTTTAATCACTGAAAAAACTCTTAAATCAGGCTCTAAGTAAATTATCAATAAGTGTCGGCACTATGCAATACTTGACCTGAACAGGACACAAATAGGTGGTTAATGGAAATGACATTGGCTACTGCTCAAGGAGGGGCATCTAATGTTTGCTTAAAGCAAAGCAGCCCATACTTCACATGACACTGAGTTCATTTACCTCAGTCGGAGAAAAAAACTAAAAGTGAAGCGTACCTAATTTTCTATTCCCTCCCACTGGCTAAAATCCTGAAAGGCATTAGTTTGCTTTTTTCTAAGTGCTTCATTTGCATGTGTTCGATCAGTGGCTGACTGATTATCGACTATGCAGGTTTGATAATAAATTATGTTCAAAACAAACAAAAAAAAGGGTCAAATGATGATGCTACCTTGGTTTTTTGGGTTTTTTTTTTTTAAATAGCATGAGACAATGTTATGCTGTAAAATCATAGACCCCTACTACTGGGAGAATAATATGTTGTGTTCCCTATGCAGGTTTTCAAAGTATTTTTCAGTGTTATTAAAAAGAAGGGCAGACCAGCACTGACATGCAACCCACACAGGGGCCATGGCAACGGACCAAGAGCTTCTCATCAGTATCCAAAGTCCCAGTGTGATAACCCAGTGTCTCTGCATAGGACTATCACTCCCTCTTTTATTGTGTCTTCAAGGCAGAAGCATGGTGTAAACAGTGTTTGAACAATTATGAGCCTGTATATCTCCCAGCAGCTCTGTTAGGAATTGTTCTAACACATCTACCTTGTTACTGGCATCACTGGCTTGTTCTATATGTTACAGGGCACAGATGGAGTAGTGGTGGGGGGATCCTGGATATATCAGCGATGTTGTGATCATAAAAGAAAAGAAGTGGCCGTGCTCTTCTTGTAGCAATTCCAACTTTGATCATCCCTCCGAAACCATGGACGGGGTGCTGAAGTTTATGTTGCTGGTATTTGTAGCAGAAACAGTATCTTGGCATTTTTGCAGAAAGCCGACTGTACACTGGCTTTTATTGCTTTCCATGCACTTTTTTATGCATAAGTTGGCACACAGATAAATGCACTACATGCACTACTGATAAATAGCAAGGCAACTATCTATTGTCATCAGTTGGTAAATTGCCAGTGAATTTAAATGTGTCACAACCTCAATACTGAGTGAACTTGGGCAAATGGAAAGCATTTTTGCCCTTCTGTAAAACAAGAAGTTCAGCCTTCATTGACTTTTAATAAAATGCTACTTGGACTTTTTTTTTTCCTTCAGTGGCTTAAGTGGCTTAAAAACTTTCCGGTTGCTGTTAATGCCATTCATCTGGCCAAATTATTGCCTTGCGTCTAAATGATCCAAATTGCAGCCTTACAGCTCTCACAAGCTGTTTCTTAAATGCCACTTAGCTGCTGGATCCCAGGGTGTGCTCTTGTTGATTTATTAGGAGGTAGAATGGCTGAAAACCAGCAGAGCGACAAGGAGACGTATCCAGAGTGGAGGTCACTCCCCTTGTGACTGTCTGCCTTATAGTTCAGAAGCTTCCAGTTTCTGCTTGCAGTCTTTTGTCTGCTGAAATCTGTTTCAGTTTCTGAGATATGCATCTGAATGCATCAGCGTCTCCAGGGGATACCTTTGATGAATATTTCATAAACCACAACAGCCCTTTTATTACAGGAGATTGGTCGTATTCAAATAACATGTTCACCTCAACAATAAGCAACAGGATTCATTCAGCGCTCCTGACAAGGAGCAGATTGTTCTTCAGCTTGGCACGCTGGTTCCTTGGCAGGGAAATGTAAAAAGGGAAAATGCAACGCTGAACAATGACAGGGGAAAAAAGAGAAATAGCACGACACAGTCACAGCCTTTGCCTTTGTGTTGTTTAACTTCATTTCATGTTTTACCACTTTTCCTGGTTGTCGATAATATGAACGCCATGTCTTTCTCATGTTGACTTGTGGAATTTTGGGAATGTTACATCACTTGTCATGTCCCAAAAAAGGTGGTTTAACACCATCTTTAAAGGCTGTGTGAAGTCCCTCTGTTCTCTTTTACAGTTGCCAGGTGCAGATAAAAAAGTACACTCTTGGACAGTTTTTTCTTCATGTTATTGAGGTGAAGAATAAAGCCAGTCTTCCTCTTTCTAGTTTATCTGGGGTTTGGCTAAAACTTAAAAAAAGAAATGTTCAAAGCAGATCAAACATTGGTTAAATGTAAGTTACCAGCGTTTTATTTCCAGCCTTGGTAGGGTCTTTGTCACATTTGTTTGAACACATAACTTTGTGTCCTGAAAAACCTCCATGGCATATTTCTAGAGCATGTGTGTGTGTGTGTGTGTGTTAAGGATTTTGTAATGGTTGTAACTGCAAAAAGATTTTTTTTTTTTAAAAAAAGGAAGGAAAATATCAACTTTTGAAGCAGAAAGTCAAGGGAAAAATCATATTCCCTGGGCTGTTGTACAAAGAAAATACAGCCCTTTGTTGTTTTCACCTTGATTTTTATTGAGATCATAGAAACAAACAACACGTCTAACAACAATATGTCCCAGTCCCCGAGTTTGTTTCACAATAGTGTGTTGACCAATAGAACTGAATAGCTCCCACAGTCCCCCCTGCCCTCCTCCCTCCTGAATGCAGCTCTATTATGGGCACAGTAGCACGCATCACGGTGATTTATTGCCACAGAGAGCTCAAGTTGTTTAAAATGACTGGTGTGATTAGTCATATATGCTTCAGAGCTGGAAAAGGGGTGCACAGTGCTCCTTTAAATTAACAGCAGCTGCAGACTGTAGTCGACCACAGCAAGGTGGTCAAACGTGGTAAGCGTCAGACTCGCCAGGGGACAAGGAGAGAAAGTGGGTCATTACACCCCTTTCAGGTACAGTATGAGTAGGTTGACAGAAGCTAGAGGTAGGCTCCCGTTCAAGACTCAGAGGCTCTGCAGTGAATTGATTTCAGCAATAAAAATAAAACACGAGAAGTATGATAGTCTGTTACTTCTGCCAAAATTCCACTTGAGTTACTGCACAAATACGCTCCATATATTCCACAAGCCTTCAGATATCTTCACGCTTCATTATTCCTGACAAAAAGATGCTCCTGGGAGTACCTTTTTAACTGTTTTTATTTTATTTTTTAAGTGTAATTTCCTCTTTTTTAGTCCAAAAGAGGGGTCTGCTGAAACCATTTCTACTTAAATTCTGGCTGGCTTCATATTGAATCAACAGAAAGAATGATTTCCAATGTGTTTGTGTATTACTTTGAAGTTCTTTGAAGGGAGCATTTGGGAAATATGCACATTTTGGGAGTTAAACGAGAGCACGGATACCACTGTTTAGTCTGTGTGTAACGAATTGGACTCATATCATTAGCCTAGCTTGACATAAAGATTAGAGGTGAGTATGAAGAGATAGAGATGTGCCATTCAGAATGTCCACATGCTGTTAAATAACACAGTGTATCGTGTTTAGCCTGAAAAGAAAAAAAAAAAAGTTAGAGAGCATAAATCCCTGCCATAGCATAATCCAGCTGTACTGATGCTATAGACTGAACAGTGTTGCCCTCTTGTGGTTAAGTAGTAATATTAGCTTGTTAAAACTTTCATTCTAGCAGACAGATATTTGGGGGGGGGTGGTTCCTGGGAGCCAGGATCCCATCCTATGATGTTGTCCATGGGTGGTGAGTCCATATCTCTCTAAAAATAGGCTACTGAGATCTGATCAGTAGTTTTTTTCTGTAATCTTAATAATTCAGGTAAAAACATAAGCTCCATGGTAGACATTAACAGTAAAATGATAATTCTATCACTATTTCTTGACATACAACAACTTATATATCTTAAGACTCTGGAAACTCACCTCACTGGACTGTTTTAGCAATGTAATAGTTATAATTCTGGGGGAAATAACAGTTTTGAAGTTGTTCTAAATGTTTCCTATAGTTCAAAATATATTCAATATTAACTATTTAACAATAGCGGCACTAACGAGGCATCCCATCACCAGTAGGTCATGAATAGACCTACTGGTATATCCCACCACAGGTTTCAAACTGTTCCTTTGACTGACAGTTAGGCCCTTAAATCACCACAATGTGTGACATTGTGCCAACTAACACAGCAACCATCCCTGCAGTGATAGCATGTAAAAATGCTACATTTGAATAGCTTTGCAAATATTTTATCACAAATTGTAATAGCAGTGCGTTTTGTTGATTAACATTGAATATATGAATTTGTTTTCAAGAAAGTGCAACAGCATCCCATTAATAATTTAAAAAATGACATTGACTGCTTCCAAATCTTGACAAGAAAGCAAATCCCCCCCAAAATTCTCAAGTATTCCTATGAATATTTTAGGAAAATGACCGTACATAGCCCGCTGTATTTCTGAGAAGAACTAAAATGCAAGAAATTACTGATTTTATTTTTCACCAGACTGATGGTTATCTGCTCTATTCAGTTCCTACCTGATAGCAAGTTATTTAGCACATTATGTTTTCACTATTACTGTGTCTATAAAAAACATTTTTTAAGGCTCCATCAAAATCAACCTTCAGATTCTCTCACATAGTAAAGTATCATCAGTTTGTGATGTTTAAAGCACTTTAGGAGCGTCTACTTGATGAAATACCATAATTCACTTTTTGGTAAATGCACTTTCTATTAACCTGTGGCTACATTACATTCGGGTCTATCGAGATTTCTGTCAGCGAGGGATTTTGTACTTTTTCTTCTTCTTCAGTGGATTTGTGTGATTATTAAACATCAGTGAAAAACAGCAGGACTATAAAGAAGCTTTTGCTCTTTGCTCCTGTGGGACTCACTTGAAAATCTGACCTTTATCACTTAGATGGTTATATATGTTTTCTGTGATTAAACTCCAAGGTAGCTCTGCTGGATATATCTGAGAGTGGCATCACACTGTCTGTGTTGGTGAGTTATCTGCTAAAATGAGAAAAACACCCTATCAGACAGCAAAACTGGCTCACAACATGCGAGGTACATTGCCAGTAGCTGTTTGTTTTAACAGTGTTAATGTGCTTTAGGAGGATGGCTCCATTAAGCTTTTGCATCTTGACACGTTGTAGCTTATTCTTTGAAAGGCTAATGACCTTAACATTTTGCTTAACTGGCCTTTGGCACTGGCAGCTGTAAAACATTTTAACATCAAATTGATGCTTAAAGTAATTGCTTGGGTGAATTCCCAAAAGCACTTTAACCTCACGCCAACCTAGTTTTAGCTTTCCATTTAATGCTACATACACCACATACTCAGCTTGTGATGTTTGTATGGCTTCCAGAACGGAGGGATACAAGTTTAGGCTAAAGTACGCAAGCAAAACATCAGACATTTCAGCAAGATCAAAATAAGTTGTCATCAAAATGTCAGATTAGTGAGTAGTCCAAGGAGTAGATTTTTCAGTAGATTTGAGTTTAAACATCCACTTGTGTTTGTTGGTGCTATTGATAGAACTTCCTGAAGATAAAAAGACGGCAAGTTTTGGGCACTGTTTCTTAATTACTCGCATGCAGCTATTTACCTCCACATATAACAAAACCGCAGAAAGGCCCGTGCTAATTACAATGCAGAAATGTTTCAGTGCCTTACAAATGTTTATATTTAGAGCCAGACTCTAATTTTGTGTCCTTTCATTACACACTGACTGGGCACATGCAAACGGCTGCCAGACAAAAGTCCAGACTACATGCCTTGGTTTTATAATTGCTGAATTTGCCTCCAGAAAACTCAGCGTGGTGGTTGTTTTGAATGTTAAGCATATTTTAGTGGCTAAATATAAAAATGGACAAAGAGTGGCATTAAATAAACACTTGTTTGAGTCTTAAAATATGGACAACTCCCAGCACAGTTTTTATTTTTTGTGACTTAGATTCATAGTATCTCTGCCTAACTAATCAGTGATATGTCTGCTGCTGCTGCAAGAAACAACTGCACACTTCACCTGACATCAGACCTTTCCCAGTACAGAAAGGTCCAAGGCCAGACACATGCATTGTGAGTGCAACTTTCCCACTGGGGCACCTGTTCATTACTGTATGTGGAAAACTAATCCCAACTCCCAGGTCCAAGAATATTGCCTTGGCAAAAGATATGCCTGTTGTCCAATAATAAGTTACATTATAAACTAAAATAAAAGATAATATAGACCACACAACAGACTAACATGTGGACTCAAAACTCACCTGTTACCTGTCTCTGAGAACAAAGCTAATCTTAGTATTAGTCTTGTATTTTTATTATACTACAGAAGTATAAAGATACAGACATGTTTTCACATTAATTTTTATAAGCATTACACGGACAGTAATCTCTGAAATAATATGAAGTGCAGGAAAAGGGACCTAAATGGAGTGAGTAGTGGGTAAACAAATTAAATACATTTTTAATTCATCACAATAAAATACTAAATTATACCAACAGGGTTAGTCCCAAACATTAGCTTAAAACAATCCAACAGAAATAAATTGAACAAACTAATCCAAAGAAAGGAAAAACAAAGACACAAGGACAAAGGGAGAAGTAGATTCAGGTGTGCTGGTTGAGGGTAATGGGCAGAAACAGAGATAAAGAGGAAAGGCAAGGGAAACGACCAGAGGGGATACAGGGCATCATACACCGACGAGAACCAAGAGGCCAGCGAGACACATGTGATACTAATGAGGGCGGGGCAGGCAATCACAGGGGAGGGAAAAAGAGCATAAAACTAAACAAGACACACATGGAAAAACAAGGATTTCCAAAAGGAAAATATTTTCTCCAGGTTCATGACAGACATTGACATCTTAGGAGCCAGGCTCTCAGCTGCTAAGATGATCAGCTGGTCTCTTACATCTCAGGAAACGTCAACGATACAATGACCACATATTTGAAGTCAAAAATCAATTGAAATAGTATCAGAAATACAGTAGTTTGAAAAACATCCTTGAAAAGTACAGCAGCTGTCAACGCTCCCCAGCAGTTTATGTGACATTAAGTCTTTTATCCCTCAAATTCAGTTTCATATTCACCTAAGCACTGGGGAAACAAGGGAGCCAACCTACTTGTTTTATCTTTATACTTCTCGTGAGGTTGTGGAAAGGGTGTTGAAAATGTGAGAAGCTATATTATTGATACAAAAACACAATGATCTGCTGAACTATCTCCCGATTTCACAAGTTATTTCATCAGCATTTTGAAAGGTTTTAAAGCTCTTCTTCACCAACCCACAGCTACAAATCACATACTGTGGTCGTGGATCTCCACCGCGAAGAGAAGTCCTACTCTAATTACTTCTTGTCTTATTTCCTGCATTTGGTTTTTATCCCTTTGGTTCTTTCTCTGCTGGCTGGTTTTTAGAGTCAGCATTTTGGGACTTTATGCTCCTACCAATTAGAGGAGCTTTATGTCTTTGTAGCCCAACTACATGTTGTCAGAGCTCCTCTCAGTAGTATTTCCTTGAAATTCGAGCAATATCTGGTACAGAAGATTGGATTAGAAATCCTTCTGCAGGGACAAAGTTGACAGGAATGCCAATTGAGTTTGAGGAGTCATTGATTGATGTCGCAACCGATATGGTTCTGAAGTAGAGGTTCACAAAGAAGCCACCAACTGAATTTTTGATATCACTGGAAGGTCGACCCTGGGGACTGAGTAACTCTGTGTGGCTGGGTTTTCAGAGCTGGTGTAATTTTAAAATCCCAGACTATGGAAACATGCACACCAAAAGTTTGTCTTTCCAGGGATGGAGGGGTCACAAAAAATCATTCATCCCCAAAAACAGATGGCACTTTTTCTTTTTTTTTCAAATATCTGGCCAGTGTTAAAATATAGCGTAGAGCGTGAAGGGCTCACAGAGATGGAAGAAGATGAAAGACTTGCTTCCACAGCAGTCTGACCAACACTTACTGCGAGTTTATACAGCAGCACTAATTAAATCAGTTCACCTACACAGCTCTGGCATCAGCTGGTCAACGTACTGGTAAAACTGTCACGTTAATATTTATGTACTATGTGACAATGACGCATCATTACAGGAGCCATCTTTTGAAGACATGCATTAATACAGCATTTCTTAATACACTGAGTCACTTGGAGATTAAAAATGTATCTGTTGTGTAATTGCTGTATTTGATGTGTATAAAACCACTATGTTGTGTTTTTCTGTTCTGCTGGAAGTATAGTTTTTTCTTTTACCCAGAACTATCAGTCTAATTAATTAGTGTTAACTTGGATTCATTTTGAATATCCAACCATTTGCATATTCAAAATTAATACAATTTAAAATTTAAATTCAAGATTCAATGACAAGGTTTTTGAAACAAAACCAGATGCAGTGCAGATATAAGATGGCTGCTGCACAGCCAAATACTGTATTTCTACTGTTTTGCAACATGTTGCGCCACATTGTATTGTGCTCGTTGTCAGGTTGTCTTCAGTGAGATTGATGTCATGCACTGCCAATGGGCTCATTTTACCCTGTACCGGCTAAGTTGATGATGCATTAGTGACTGACCAGTATTTTCTAAATTGAATTTTCTGTGCTGGCGCCTGTCCAGAAGCAGCTGCCTGTATTCAGCAGGCATCACCAAACAGCAGCCTGCGTGTGTTTGGCAGCTGGAGAGCATTCCTACTTCATTTATCCAAATTCTCCAGACCTTGGGAGTTGACAGGCTTGGTAATCAGTGTCCACAAGCATAATCCCCATGGTCTCAAGACACCACACAATCGAATCCCTCTCTCACCTTCTCAATTTTATAAACAAAAATCTGTTAAAATCACCTTGCAAGAGAAAACACATCCATAAATATGCATACCACACAGTGTCTCAAAGCATGTGTTCACATGTGTGAAGGCCATCTGGACTGCTGTTTCTGGGTGGGAACTCTATACTAGCTGTAACAATTTCTTTTGTGAATTTTTATTGTCAAGTCTAATTTCCATAGGAACCTGCTCCTACCTTTCTCTCGCCTTTATAGTTCTAAAAATTCTCCCAGGTTTGTGTTTCTAGTGAAACTTCAGAGTGTGTGTGTGTCTTTAATTGTCAATATTCTAGGGAAGGATTAATTATTCTGGTAGTAGCTCTGTTTGCTGTTATGTGTAAAAGGTTACACCACTGCAGTGGCAATTTTCAATATGTCGAACTGAGATGTTCCATTTTTACTCCTGAGAAAATGAGAAACTCCACACACACACACACAAAAACACATCACCAAGCAGAGTGCAACCAGAGTACTTGTGAGACATTAGTAGTTCTCATGTGACTGCCCATGTGAACAGACTTGAGCTCGGAAAAATAAGTCTGGTGCAGGCTGCTGGAGGACAAAGAGCCAGCAATAGAGACAAGGGAAACAGTGAGGAAAAAAAAAAAAACTTCCTCTGCATCGTTGGAAAGAAAGCTGAGGTGATCAACTGACTCTGCTTTTCCACGGCCAGCTGTTTTGAGTTTAAGCTCTGCAGTAAAAAAAAATAAAAGACAGAGAGAGAAAGATGAAGTCAGATGATTCCTTTAATACCTGAGAGACAAGCGTTACAGTGGAATTCTTCTCATTTTTTACTCTCTTAAATCATTTATTAGACACTTGATATTTGTGCTCTTTCTAAATTTTACTGCAAAAATATTGGCCTGTAATAATATTTCACAGATGGAAATTCAGGGTGCAGATAAAAGCTGTATAAACTGCAATAAACAGACGTCTGATTTAATAGAGACGACCTAGAGACGTCAAACTCTGCATGACTCAGTACACATACAGCACCGATGTCTTCGGTTACAAAGAGAGTGCGGTTCAAGAATTTTCTAAAGTATACTTCAAGAAATGTCAGCTTCCTCTGATTGAATATGGTTAAGTGTTTCATTCAGTCTGTGTAAAGAGTCTCTTGAGTGGGCAAACCCTACCATCATTGTTGACCTGGTAAACCTTAGTTCAAATGTCAACAAATGGGTCAAACCACCACCACCACCAAAAACCATCCATCCATCCATTTTCTATACCTGCTTATTCCTCACTAGGGTCACAGGGGTCTGCTGGAGCCTATCCCAGCTGTCATTGGGCAGGAGGCGGGGTACACCCTGGATAGGTTGCCAGCCTATCGCAGGGCTAACACATAGACAAACAACCATTCACACTCACACCCACACCTATGGTTAATTTAGTTGGATCAATTCACCTAACAAGCATGTCTTTGGACTGTGGGAGGAAGCCGGAGTACCCGGAGAAAACCCACACATGCACAGGGAGAACATGCAAACTCCACACAGAAAGGCCCGAGCCAAGATTCAAACCCAGAACCTTCTTGCTGTGAGGCACAAGTGCTAACCACTGCACCACTGTGCCGCCCCACCACCAAAAACAATAACAATAAATATCTTTTATTTGCACATTTGTTGATTACAGATATTTTAGTAGAAAGACAATTAGGGCAATTCTAAATCTGATCGATATTTATAAACTGTGACCTAAAAAAATTTAAATTGTGGTTAGTTAAGACATAATCTAGAAATCAAATTCAGTCATTCACCAACATATGTGATTAAATCTGCCATTTTTATTGTTAAAAATATCAATATTTGTTTTTCATCAACTGGAAACCATCAACTAGAAAGCTCTCAGAGAGCACAAACCTCCACCTACTGACACTATAGACCAGTGGTCCCCAACCACCAGGCAGCGGACCAGTACCGGTCCATGAGGTATTTGTTACCAGGCTGCACAGAAAGAATAAATAATTTATATCATTTCTGTTGTACTAACTATTAGAGTCTGAAAGACGTTTTATTTTGAAAAATGACCACATTCTCTCCGACTTAACTTTCACCTGTGCATCTTGACATGTCAATACGCTTGTCTTGGTCACATGATACAACGTATCAGATACTTTACCCAAAACATAAGCCCGCAAAACAAACGTCTATGGAGAGCTTCTTTGCAAAGGGGAAAAGGCCAATTTAACCCTTTTACCCCAAACATTTAGCTGCTGACAGAAAGTGACCTGTGTCAGTCACATCACTGTAATTCCTTTGCCATTTGATTCCAGCTGATTCTGAAAGCCGATAAGCAGAGCTTCCATACACTACCGTAATGTAGGTAATGTGTACGGAACGCTGCACGTCACGGCATGACTCCATTTCCCTGCATTACTGCCGTAATATACGTAATATATACGAAATGCTCCACTTGTCGGCTTTCAGAATCAGCTGGAAAAACATCAGTAGCGCAAATGGCCAAGGAATTACAGTAAGTTGGTTTATGCTAGTCACTCTGTAGCGCCGGCGATACGCTCAATGTTAGAGGTTTCATTTTTATGCCGGTCATGTTATTTTACTTTTGCTGTATATATCTGGCACATCTTGAAGGACAGTCCACGAAAACAATGCTTACATTAAACCGGTCCGTGGTGCAAAAAAAGGTTGGGGACCCCTGATATAGACTGAACACTGCTGCCCTCTTGTGGGAAACAGCAACATTATCTTGTTGTTGGGTGGATTTTGTTTTCCAGACAGGATCCCGTCCTCTGATCTTGCCCAAAGTTTCATTGTTTGTTCCTTGGTTATCTCTCATAGAAATCATCAAATCTGTTCAGTAGTTTTTCTGTAACAAGCTAGCAGACAGACAGGGCACAACATGTCCTCCTTGTAACAATAATACAAAGCAGACAATACACTGTAACAACACTGTTTTGGGTGGCTTGATAATTGGTGGCACTGATCAGTTCTTCCATTTTGCATGTCAAATCACAAGTAAATGTTAATGTACTGTTTTGTGTTGTATTGTTTTGGTTTGTTTTTATGAACTTAAACAGTAGAAAAATGTAAATCTCCACATTCTGTTAATATGTTGGGCCCTAACTGACTGGTCTGGACTTGTAAGGCAAGGGAGGTTCAAACTGGCGACAGTATAGAGCTGATAAATTCTCCAGCTCTTCAAAGCTCAACATTCAACACAAGGGCTCCTCACAGCAGCTGAGTGAAAATGAAGCTAATTGATGCTTACAAAGCAGGGAAAGAACTATAAAAAAGGATGTATAAAGGGCTTCCAGCTTTTTTCACAGTATAAAATGTCATTAGGAAATGGCATTTAGAAGTAACTTGAAAAGTCAAGACAAGACCTGGAAGAGCAAGAAAAGTGTCAGATAAAACTGTTCATCTACTGGGCACAAAGACAAAACCTTGATATGGCTGCAGTGGTGACACACTGTGCAACTAGATGTACATACAGTGTGTATATGGAAGAGCCATCAGCAGGAAACCGTCCTCACAAAAGTCAACATCTCAAGTATGAAAAGCAACATCTGGATACGGCAGTGTAATTTCAGATGCAACTTCTATGAAAAGATGAATATAAATTTCAGCTTTTTGGCCACAATCACCAGAGGCATGTTCAGATTAAAAAAAAAAAAAAAAACAGAACCAGTTTTTAATGAAAAGAACACCTTGCCAAGTGTTAGACATGGGGTGGAAATATGCTGCTTTGAGGTTGTGTGGTAGCCAGTGGCAGTGGAAAGGCTGCACAGATAGAAAGAAGAAGCTGTGAGGCTGGTTGAATTATTGAGTATGCAGAGTCACACTTCACCAGCAGCTTCACATACTGCCTGCTACCAACAGAGAACAATGTCTTCTACTGTAGAGATGAAGGTGATCTTTGCCTAACCTTTAACTGTAAATTAAACAATGGGACCTGCAGATTAAAAACCACTCAGAGTAGTTTTAGATTTGCTAAGAAAGATAATTGCTGCCGTAATTATGTTCAGGCAGAAATTGCAGCCACAGGATTTTAACCTCCAGAGACCACGGTTCACATCTTCTCTCACACATGATGCTAGATTCAGACAACAATTTCATTTTAGCTAAGATTTGTGGAAGAAGGTTGTTTCTTCAGTGAAATGCTAATGAAGTGCAACATGTCAGCTTTGACTCTTTCTATATTTAACCAAGAGGTTTTTCTAAACCTTATCTTTACACAGTTTTATTTTGTTACACTGATATAGTAATACAACATTCCTATCATTATGTGGTGAGAAAGCACAATCTCAGCATCTCAACACATATTTTATGTTTTACATTTAGTTTAAATTATCACTAATACATGTTGCATACATACATGAAGAAAAAATTAAATGTACTGTATCATATAAAAATGCCAAAATCCGTGGCTTGCTTGTGACAAGCTTTTTCAAACAGAATTTGAAGCCACAAGTCTCCCAGTGTTTGAAGAAACAAGCAAGGACTTAAAAGCAGTAAAAGCAAAAGGACACAATGTTCGCCGGTGTGACTGTTTAAGCTGCTGCCCACCTCGATCTATCACAGGGCAGCCTATGGCTCCCATGAGGCCCTGTG
>OOFC01013124.1:88103-116165 GCA_900323345.1 Pseudochromis fuscus | reverse complement strand
ACCCCCCGCTTCCCCTACCATCACCACCGCACCATGAGTGACAGGCGTCCAGTTCCACTTGACTGGAGCCTCTATCTTCTAACCCTCAAGGACAACTAAGAGGACATATTGTCATCAGCTCATCTCGCTCATTCCCACGGCTGCCTCCAATATGGATGCACATATGCACACACCCATTCTTCCCACACACACACAGAACAAACTGCGAACCCACTCACCTGTAACAACATCTATGTGACCTTTGCTTATTGTCCTCGGGTAGCACACCAGAAACCATTCGCACAAACAACCCACAGGCCTGGCCGTGTCTGCCGCTTCTCATTCGGTCTTTTCACAGTGAGTCTGTGTTTGAAACCATCTAGGTAGAGGTTGTTAAGAACCACTTCAGACAGAAACCTTGAACAGAGGAAATAAACAAGGCATTGTCTGTGAAGGCTTCCACACAGAGAGCCTCATGCTCCTGAGCTTGAATGTGCTCTAGCTGTGGAGATCTAAATTCTTTATCTCGTACTGTACAACTGTCTGAGGTGTCTTGTGATGTGAGAAAAGACCAGCTGGCTTGGACGGGTATTATACATTGTGAAAAGCATTTTTTTTTTTTTTTCAAAAAATAACACGGTTTAGTTCAGTTATGTTCATTTCAATACGATGCCATGGGTTATTTGCTGTGTACCCTTTAAGTGTTCAGATACACTTCTCAGTTTGGAAAAATAACAACAACATCCAAAGAAATCATCGTATTGTTGTCCCCACTTTGCTGTCTCATAAACTAACTGCGCGAGTTGTTTTTGCACTTCAGCATGCTCTTGAAGTTGTAAAGCTGCTGAGACAACAGGGAGTCGACGCTGAACTTCAGATTACAAGCTGTTGCTTATAGACGCAGTAGGAAACTTCACATGTTGACAGGAAACTCTTTTGAATTTGAAAATGTCAAATCCCCCAAATCATAAAATGTGATTTTAGAGAGCTGTGCAGCCTTTCAAAGAATGGCCACATTTATTAACAATGACAGCTTCTTCTGAAATAGTGCTTATTAGAAGACGTAGAAAGAAATTTGTTGAATAAATCCTAAAAAAGAATTATGTTTAGGTTACAGTGCACGTCTTTACTAAACCTCTTTCTGTAGCAGCAGTTTTGGACCTGTTTTTACCAAACTCTGAAAAGTTTTATTTAATGCTTACAACTTATGTAAACATCAGAGAGCTGTGGGTAATTGCTTAAATTGTGGAAGGCAATGGTACCATCAAACATATAGGCATATACTTCATTTATCTCTGTGAAAATATAGGACACTGAATACACATTTTAATGGGTTTTTTGCTTTTTTTGCTTATATTCAGGGTGACAGAAAGGTTTTTCTTGTTGTCATATTCGCATATGTGCAGTTGCTTATGCATCTATTTGACCCAGTCCTTACCTTTGGGTAGTTAGAAACTTGTTGGACAGATTCAGGCATCCACCAAGTTGCAGGAATGGAAAAACATATTTTTAAAAAACCTGTAACTTGAGGGACATTTGATGACCAATCGTCTAGTTTTTCTCCAGTCTACAGCATTTTAGCATCTTTCAGTTCATTGTTTTGATTTTTTTAGTGCAGGATTTGTTTTGCTTCACTCACACACGTCTCTGATTGGTGTGCGTTAGCAAGTCGGTTGTTTTCAGTGAAAAAAGGCTTTGATAAATTCATTGAAAACAAGCCCAGCATCAAACAGCATTTACACAAAGTTACTGACTATCTGCTGAACATAATTCAGCGGAGCATTCAGCAGCTAAAGATTCACGACATTTCCCACAGGAGCTGAAGGAGACCAAACAACAGAGCTCTTGAATGCTAATGTCGCACCGTGTCTGCTGGATGTGTTAATAAGAAATCGTTATATGAAATTGAAAAATGATGACATTATTGTGCTTATAGCGTGTTGTGCTGCCCCCATGAGGCCAAAAAACTCAAACAATGTCAGTCTGCATTATAATACAAGAGTTGTTTGTTACATGTGAGGCTGTAGCTTTCTTGCAACTCCAATAAAATAAAGGAAAATTGTATGTGATAGGTCAAATGATCATTTGGTAAAAACGCTGCCTGCATTGCTCCCATGATTTCTAAATGTTTAGGATAGATTAGATGTGAAGATCCAGCAGATTAACACAGAAAATTTACCTCAGGATTCACTCACTATCTGGTTTAGTGTTTTCCAAAGCCTGTCAGATGGAGTTATCTCAGACGGCACATGGATGAGGACGCTTGTGAGATGCGCCTGGACTCAGGAAAGTGGAGCACGGTGTTAATTCAGGCAGAGCACTGCAATTGTGTTTGCATTAGCTGACTTACATCAGCTGGTTCATTCATGTGTCACAATCACTGTCTCATTCACAGCTGACTAGTGCAGAGTAATGTGCAATCATATTCAAGCAGGTGTACAGCACATTCAGTATAAAATGACAATATTTCTCTGCTGATATGTTTGTGTTTTCCTTTTTTATGCTTTATTTTTGTTATCGCTCATTCAATGTCCATGTATATGTTTATTATTATTTATCACTTTGTTTCTCTTCAGTTTCTTTCATATCAACCTCAAACAGGATCAGCATTTTCCACCAGTTTTAACTGTATATCCATTTGCTTTAAATGTTCAATTGGTTGATAAGTGTCTGACTGGTCTAGTTAGAGGACTCTGACTTTTTTTTTTTTGTCAAACTACATGCCTGGTGTACGAGTAGAGTATAAAAATCTTGCCTACAGCAGCTTTAATGTCACAGTAGTATAATTGTCAGAGTGTTTCAAATGTATTAAATGTCTTTGTGACCAGTGTAGTAGCCTTTCAGAGTCCTTATACAAAGAGTGCAACATAAATTGGGCCTTCTTCTATCTGCTGGCCTTTTATCTGTCTGTTCAGTGTCATATGGGAAGCTAATTAACTTTCACAGCTTTTCCCTTTCTTTTTTTTTTGGAAGAGTTTTGGAGCCAAGTGAGTTTTTTATAAATTCCTATTCGGAGCTAAAACAAGAAATTATGACAAACAAGTCCTCTTTAAATGTGTTTTGCTCATATATTCAAAAATAAATGTACGATAAAAATGAGAATCAGCTCCAACACTAATTATAATGATCACCATTGTTCCACGGAGGTAAAATAATGTGTTGCTCTCTAAAGTCTCCCCCCGTATAGGAGCATAAATCACACTGCAAGTTTCCCCAACGTACTGAAGCATCTATAAGTATCAGAAGAGGCCATACAGAGGCTATTCATTTCTATTTTCAGAATGCCAATTATTGTGCACAGCAGCCGCTTTGGCTATTGAACCAGTTGAAGTCAAACTGTTGTAATACATTATTATCTATTTCAACCTGGTGCGGTGGGAAGATTCTCACTGCTGGATTTTCATCAAAAGAGATAGCCCGCTGAAAATGTAATTCACTGTTTTAGTATAAATCAATAAGCCTCCAGAATCTATTCCCCCATTCCACCTTTATGTTAATATAAAAGAAATGCTCAAATAGAACTTTAATTCACCGCACGGACTTTCAGACTGTTTAATAGCCCCGAATTTTATCCATAACTGCTCAATTGACACTTAAATTTCAAGCCCATCTTAATTTGGCTTCTCCTGACAATTTTAAGTTCTACTTCTCTTTGGAGCCAAGGCTACTGTGACCCATGTTAATGGAGATTTATAAGCTAGTGCCATTCTAACAGTGATCTTCTATTAAGAATTATATCCCATTTGATCATTATTACTCTGTTCTCCCTGCAACGGGAAAAAAAAAGTCATCGCTGTATGTAGTTCAGAATATTCAAATGTGCTGGAAGCCACGTATAAGAAAGCAAATACGGAACATGTTAAACATTGAACATGTGAAAGAGTTTAAAGTGAAAGCTAATTTTGTGTTAGAGCGTTAGAGGACACTGAGATGGTTCTGATGGGGGATATAAATCCTGATGGACTCCCATCTGAGTGTGTTCATTAATCATGCGTCTCATTGGTGAGGCTCTGATTTGCCACTGAGACAGATGAAGATGAACTCAGCAATATATTTCTCATCATAACACAACCCTCACATAAATATTAATAGCATATTTTCAGCTGGTGGGCATGAATCATTTTTTAGACAGGGAATTTTAAGAGCTATCCATGCGTGTCCAAGAACAGTACATAAGCAAGCAGTTGTGATAAACAACACAGCTTTAAGGCAACACTGAAGAGAAAGCTTTGACTGTACCACCGATTTAAAAATGTCTTTATTTTACTTACTGCAGGCAAACTTCTGTCAATACATTTTCTACAGCTTGTCATCCCAAATACTTTAATTGCTCAAGCGACTTCTATGACTGATGTTAGATTATTTATATTTCTGTTTAAGCTGCTGCCACTTTGACTGCATGACTTAGATGATATATTGACAATAGATTAACATTGACATGTGTCACTTTTAAGGAGCCTGCAGAGAATTATCTCCCAGTTTTTGCTATTTCCCTATAGCTTTACTGAGAGTGTGTAGCCTCTTTCTGTTTTGGTTTTGTGGTCTGCAACATTTCCTGCTGGTTTTGTTGACTCTCTTTGCTCTAATAAACCTCATTTTGAGATCCAGCAGGCAGCGATTTACAGCAAAAAAAAATAAAAATAAATCCCCAAAAACACACTGTACTCTGGCTGCCCAGGACCAAACAGCAGACAGACACAGTTCGCAACTAGCTGTTAAACATTTTCACAGCTAAAGAGCAAAATATTTGCCCCAGGAGATGGTAGAGACCAAAAACAGAGCTTGTGAAAAAAATGAAATAAAAATAAAGATAAATAAATAAATATAACAGCAACAGTGTTTTCGCTCTGTTTTTGTTGCTTAAAAACAAGCAACTTTTTGTTTATGAGGTTATAATATTTCAGTGTCTGTCAAAAGTTTGGACTCCAAGAGTAGAAAAGTCAGTGAACACAGCTTCAACAGATTCTTATTTTTCCAGTTCTCTGATCCTCTTCTGTGAACGAGGATTTCATTTCACTTCAGGATTCAGTGTGACATTGTGGTCCTGCCATTAATGGATTATTTTGACCTAATCGTTCACTGGAAAATAAAAACTTATTTTTATTTAAGGGTTGTTATTTTGTAAGTTGACTTTTAGCAACGTGTAAAGACGTGTCAATCTCATTCACGCTCGATGCCATTTTTTTGTGGCAATTATTCTGTCACAATTTTTCATCTAGCTATTTGCTACAAGAAAATGATGTTCCAGTTTTTACTCCTGCTTGCAACGCTCTCAACTCAATTGTTCCTCTGTTCAAGGAAACAGCTGTCAATGACAACAGCACCAGAGCTGTTTTATTAATTTAAAAAAATCCGAGATGCTGGCAGAGCAGAGTTGTAAAAAGTTGAAGCGTTGTGAGTGACAACTTAGGTAGACTGAGATATTCAAGAATTACTGATATACATTATTGTTTGTTGTATAACGATACACTGAATTGCACAACTGCTGCGTTCCTGCTTTAAACACAGTGTGTGCTTGTTTGCGTCATTGCAGGTGTATGACCATCAGTACAAAGCTGTGCTGGATGGCGTGGAGACCGACAGCGTGATGGAGATTGACCCGGGTCACGGCATTGAGATCTTCAGAATGGGAAACGGGAGCGAAGAGGTTCTTGAGGTGCACGACTTCAAAAATGTAAGCTATTCTTCTGTTGATGGAAGACTGATGCTGTAATTGTGTCTTCGCTTCAGCAAAGGGAGGATTACAATGTTCACATCCTGCCCTTTCCAAAGAGACGACTGACAACATTTGTCCTCTCTTAAAATCATATTTTCCTCTTCAACAGTCTTTTCTCTTCCTCTGTCACTCCTAATGAAAAAAAAGGTGTGACAAACCTTTGAAACAGCTCAGAAAAATAATGGATATTACACTCACTGAGGTGTTCACACAGGGATCAAAAACACAATTTTTAAAAAATGCCGCACTCCAAATAACGGTAATTGATACTAAAGCTGAGGTACAAGTGGAGATTTGTTGTGTATTAACGCGCGCACACAGCAGCCCAGAGAGAGAAATCTGTCTTCCCACTAATTCTGTACAACAACTTCTGCAGAGTACAGAGACAAACACCATTAAGAAGCCCATCTCTATTTGTTTCTCACACCTTTTTCAACTGCAATTTTGTCTCCAGCAGAACTCATTAACTTACCTTTCATTCCTAAATCCTGCTCGAGTGTGCAGGAGGTTACACATGCAGCACTACGGAGAAGGGAGCGTGCTGCTTGACTGGGTAATGAATGCTCCTATTCTCACACCATTATTTACTGTGAAATTTTGGGTTGCGAGGCTGAATGTTACAGGATACACCTCATCCAAAACAAAAACTCACACTGAGTTGTTTTTGTCACAACGGTCTTTGTGAATGTAAAATGGCTGTATGATGGAAACCAGCACAGCACCGGAAAACTTTAACCTCTGCAATCACTGTCTCTACTTCTTTTCCTCTTCCTCACAAAGCCCAGTGTGTGTGTGTGTGTGTGCGTGTCCCACATACCCACACACACACACACATATATATATATAAACCCATGTGCCTGTTGCTTGTTCCACTTGCTGTTAGTGAAGCACATCCCCTGAGGAGATTTGTTTGATTCAGTGCTCCACCATGGAAGACTAAGCAACAAGCGAGTGAGCATTGTAATTCAAACCTCATTGTGACAAAAAGGGGAACTCAGACTAAACTTATAATAGGTCATTCTAAGTGGTAGCTTGTGCACTGATGTTAGGATTGATTTTGTTTAATATGTATAAAAAAGGGGGGAATGTCACATGTTATTACACACACCAAAGCCACCTTTAAAACAATCGCCATGGAGCCTGAGGGCTGTGTGAGGAATGGAAAATGAGGGGATTAAGCTTCCAGGACTGTAGACCACTAGACTCATTTTAACAGGAGAGAAAGGGAAAAAATGGAGAGACATCCTGAGAGAGAATTACCAGAGTCATTTTCATAAGCACATTTAGGTAAATTGGCCTTAACCTTGTTCAGACATTTCTGGACAAGGTTTCAGAGATACAGCCCAAATTCATGTAAACTATGAAGCCAGAACAGTGACAGTTAATTTTGCTACAGAAAACAAAATTTGGCATTGAAAACAAAACCTGAACTGAAAAGCAAAGCATTGGCAATGAGGCACTTGTGTTGAAATCACAGGCAGCGGTACAAAAAAAGGCACTGAAAAACACTGCAGGGAAAGATATAATAGTAGAATTTAAAACAGCTTTCAACACAAAAATGAATTTTACACATTTGTTTGCAGTATATTTATTTCCTATACTTATTTCATTTGTGATTTAGAATGACAATCTATAATTTTATATGAAGTCTTTTTTTGACTGACTGTTTTACTGTGGAAAATTTTGAATGTTCAATTCAAAATTCACTGGCACCAGTATAAACGGTAACTGCACATCAAAAGACATACAAAACAAAAACTTTGATTTGAAATTTTAAATGTGGTTAGATAAATATTTTGGAAAAACCTTTTATCCTACCAAAAAAAAACTTCTAAAAGCACTTTTGGATAAATATTAAATGTACCTTCTGGTGAGGTATTTCTCTCTTTCTGCATGAAGTGCTGTTAACTTTCTTTGACTCAGGTACAAAGCTCCTCAAAGAAAAGGAAGAAGCTAATTAACAAAATTAACAAGTGGGGTCACAGGAGTTGAAACATTTCCTTGACTACACAGAGTAACAATAAAGCAATAAAAGTGATTGTCATGCCTATGTTGAACAACAAAGTAAATTCCATCATGGCTGACATTTACATTTAATCTGCACAACTGATCATCCACAATTTCCCATGTATCCAACTGTTCCCATTCATCCTTAGCTGGGCTGTTGTGGTCAACCAGGGGCGCTGCCAGGAATTCTGGGCCCCATGAAAAAAAATTACATTAGAGTTATGTACTTAACTAAAAAAGGTGAAATAACTGAAAACATGTTTTATATTCTAGTTTCTTCAAAATAGCCACCGTTTGGTCTGATTACTACTTTGCAAACTCTTTGCATTATCTGGATGAGCTTCAAGAGGGTGTCACCTGAAATGGTTTCCACTTCAAAACTGTGACTTATCAGGGTTAATTAGTGGAATTTCTTGTTTTATCAGTGGGGTTGGGACCATCAGTCATGTTAAGCCCTATTGGACAACTGTTAAAATACATATTATGGCAAGAACCAATCAGCTAACTAAAGAAAGACGAGTGGCCATCATTACTTTACTTTACTCTACAATGTAGATAGTCATGAAAATAAAGACAACGCATTGAATGAGAAGGTGTGTCCAAACTTTTGGCCTGTACTGTATATACATATATATTTTTTAAATGGTAAAAAGAGGAAGAGAGAGAGAGAGACCCACAGACTCCCTGCCATGATGCTAACTGACATGTGATTGGACACAGTGTTGCTCACCTTCTTTACTGGGACAGGGAGACAGGGGACAGTTATGGGGAGACAGGGCTGCTGCTGCTGACTCATCTGTTAACTCTAAAGGAGCAGGGACAACTGATTTAATATGAATATCTTGCTAAACATTTACCTGCACTGATTAAATGTTGGTTAAAAAGGAGTGAGATGTAGGCTAACACTAGCCTGTAGCTGGCTTAATTTACCATGGACATTAAGCTAACAGGTTAATTCCACTCACAGACTGTAGGCTAAGCTACTCCTTTATTGGAGGAACACTGGGTCACATATTGACACCTTTCCTTTGACTTTCTTCTCTCTCCTTTCTCTCTTTCCTGTTTTGAAAACCAGATTTATTTTAGTACTAACCAGCACTGTAGCGCTGTGGGGCAACTACTGACTGCTGCTAAGCACCATCACGGTGAGTGCGCTAAGGCAGGAGCAAACCATTTAACGCAGATACAGGGGGGTGATCGGGGTCAATATGGATATTTACTTTTTGCTTAATGTGGATATTTGACTTTTACTGCAAAAAACAAAGAGATTATTTTTGATAATTTTCTAACTATATTTAAAAAAAAATAATATTCACAACCCAGATAGCAAAATCATATTTTAATTTTTACTTATTTTGTCCGAACTTTCCCCCCTATATGGCGCCCCTGGGTCCAACTATTCTGGTAAACATCGGGCAATAGGTACAACTTTGACTGGTTATCACATAAAATAATACATAGATTATATAGATTATATTTAGAACAACACTATCACACTCACAATTACATCTACTTGTGTCACAGTCAGCTCTTGTCTCCGGTCTCTAAGAGGAAACCAGTGAACCCAGAACTGCCCCACTGTATGTTAAACAAGGGTAGGAGGTAGCGTTTTCTTTTATTTACCATCTGGCCTTTTAATTCATGCAGCACAGACATAACCATCAGATGTAGCTGCACTGAGTCTCTCAGCCTTCTCCTTCATACTGCAGAAGTTGTCAGTCATCACTTTTACCTTCTTACCTTCAAATGGCATCTAGTCAGAAGGCAGCCACTGTCCATAAATCACCACAGACGCTAGAAGAAACAGCTGGTGAGTGCAGCCATCCTGTAATAAATTATGTTAATGTTAATGTTGTGTTTCTAACAGGCCTTGTTTCACAGTGGGTTTGGTTCACTTTTTCTTTAATCTGTGGAAATGACTTAACCTTGCAGTTATATCATGTGATGTGAAGACTGCATTGCAAACTTGCCACAATTTGAAATCCTCATGCAGCCAATACAAAGATGTAGACGTGCGTTCTTACTTTGACAAATAACCCTGGAGGTGTTACTGTTACGTAGTGGGCAGGCAGGTATAGTGAACAAGAAAAAGTTTAACTAAACTTACTATTAAGGTTGAACAGAAAGCACTACTCGGTGGGCAGGACAATTCAGAAACAAACAACTAAGACACTAAGACACTGGACAACTACTGGTGAACAGTGGAAGACACTGAAAAAATACATGTGGGAAAACAACACACAGCTGTAGGTGTTTGGGGCAGATCATGAAAAAGTGAAGGAACAAGAACAAAGATGGGAAGTAAGACACCACAAGACACACGAGGAAAGTGATTAAAAAAATAAAACAAGAAGTAACAAAAAATAAAACAAGGAGCAACAGACTGAGAAACATGGGGAAACTGAAAGCAGCAGTGATCATGTGTTGAAGACTGTACCACAGAGGAGGGCAACATAAAAGTTGGAGCAAGAAATAACTTGATGCCAAAACTGTAGCTGCCTTGAAAAAAAATGGTGCAACAGATGATTAAATGAACACAAAAAAGGAATACATAATAAGAAAGAAAGAAAAAAAAAAACACTGCATAACTAAAACATTTTTTAAAAAATGTCCAACTAGCTAAACAATTTAGTTTTTGCAGTTTGTAAAATGTGCTTCTTTGCTTTCACTAAAATCTGCTCTGTGTATAAAACAGTGTTTTGTGGGTTTATACTTTCCTGTGTTTCATGTAGTCGGTGCTGTCTCCCTTTCAGACAGACTTTAGCCACGAGGGTGTGTTGGTCAGAGGGGAGTTTAGAAAAATCTAACCTTTCTTCCTTTTGCTATTTGCTGTACTCCCTCCTCTTCTCACAGCAAATAAAACGGAAGCATCAAAAATCGCCTCCAGCGTTCATCCTTCCGAAAATTTTCTTTGGATCATTTCTGAAATTCACGACTGCAGGAAAACCACTGATGATGCTGAGGATAGCCCACGGTAGCATAACAGCCTGCATGGATTTCTGTGATTGACTGGGATGTCCAGATGTTGTGAGACGGGCCATCAGTAACAGCAAGGGATGGACGAACTGGAAAAAAAAAAACATTTAATATCCCAGATTCAGGCATACAGGTTCACGAGAGGTTACAAACTGACACGATAAAAAAAAAAGGGAGGGGGGGATAAAATAAGGTGAAATTTTACTGTCTGGAGAAAAACGATTGTGTGTTACATAATTCATGAGTAATACAGACAGTTCTGTTGGTAATATCAAGGCGTTGACCAAAGTAATACCTGCTGACATGACTTCAGCTCTAGATGAGCTGAATGATACATGCAGTTACATGTTCTCTATTCTCCTGAAAAGACTGAGATGAACATCTTGCACATGGATACACCAAGTGGATATTTTAGCACTGTCTGTTGAAATGACATCGCTTTTCCATTTCTCATCCCTGTTAATGTGTCTTTCTTCATTTTCTGGTTGACCAAGCCCAGTAATCACTGTATCTCATCACAACATCGCCCTCTTCTCCTCTTCTGCTGCAACACAGTAGACCCAAATTAAACAGAGACTCATCACAATAAAGCCCGGCATAAACATCATGCTTTTGTGCTTGAGACTGTTATTGCCCCATCCTTTTTCCACACAGATGAAATTACATGCGGTACATTATGACAGCCATCACTTTGTATCATGTCTTGTGCAGCTGGTATCTGGTTCTCAGAGTGACAGCAGCACAGAAAATGTAGAAATAGCACCCACATGGTCAAGTTAACCGATTCAAAGGAGACATCATAGCAATCACCATGTTACTGTAATTAAATTTAGATTGAATCAAGTCCATTTTCTTGGTACCGCTCATACAATTTTCACTTGATACAATTTTAAAGCGGCCGTGGCAGATGTAGATCCCGCCGTCTGTTTTAATACAGTGTGCTGAATGAGCAGCTCTGCTCTGCGGAAAATAAATTGGATACAATCTGATCTGCTGAAGGTTTTTCAGACTTATTCCGGCTGAATATCTTAGATTAACATAGAATAGCGGCGCGAGAGAATTAACAGATCTTTCTTGCCTATTGAGGCTCTGTGTGTCAGACTGAATGGAGCCACAGTCCACATGGTGGAGGATCATCAGTGGAGCTGAAGAGAGCGACTCCACACTTGACTGCGCAGATTAAGAGAGTGACAGGGACCTATGACTGGCTAATTCAATGGAGGCACTCTCTGTAGAAAACACTTCATTCTCAACAATGTCACTTGGCTCTCCTGTGCGATATATATCCTGCAATGAAGTATTACACAACACACAGTGGAACACCCCCACCTTTTTACTTCATTCAGCTTGAAAGTGAGAGCTGTGTTGCAAAGGGCCAAGAAGTCATCAATTTTATACCACGATAAAAGAAAAAAAAGATCAAAACACACCTCTTCTCACTCATTAGGTTTTAACTTTTTTAACAGCTTTGATTATCAGCAAAAAGCTGAGCGATTTAAAACTATCGCCCCGGTTCTTATGGGATATCCACATCACAGAAAGCTAATGAATGATACATATATCTGAATTTCTGAGTATCCCTTCATTTCTTTTTCTTTTTCAAAGGGAATCACTGGGATCCGGTTTGCCGAACATCAGAGGTGCTACATCAGGACCCAAACTAAAAACCTACCCACAGTGGCAGAGGTGGAGACTGAGGACACGGAGTTACTGGTATGCCTCCTCTCTCTGCTATGTGTACCTCGGACTCTCTGTAGTCCTGCAGAGGCTGTCATGCATATTGTAGGGAGATAACCAGAGTAGAGCACAGCGAGCACCACACAAATCCTCAGCCTGTCCATCTTAGGCTATCTCCCACACCCCTCTCACTGAAGAATAAACTAGGGTTTGTGGTGCCTGTGAAACCACCAGAATACTACCCACAAACCCATAGCCTCTTTGTGGCTCACATCAAATGGTGTTTGCTGTCAATCTTGAGCCAATATTAATTTTTAATCATCTCCTCCAAAGGCTCTACTCAAACAGCCTTAAGGGGGAAGGGTGCAAGCGTGGTCTGAGTGAGAGGTAAACCATTAAAATAGTATTTTTTTAAAAGATGTTTTCTTTGTAAAATTTACGAGTCTCCCTCTCCAAGTTTAGAGTGATTCATTTTACTTCTCTGGATTCTTATATTTTTATGTGAACTTGGGCAAAAGGAATAGAAGAAATTCAGTCAATCAAAATTCCCATTTTTTTCAGTGTCACAGTGCAATTCACTGAGTGGGCCGTATGTTCAAAGAGAAAATCCTTCCCTCAAATGTCTCTACTGCTAGCATGCTCTCATTTACATTTCACATTGTAACTGAGAAGAAGTAGCTGCCAAATATCTGACGCTCCCCACTCACTGCTTCATTTTAAAAACAGAATAAGCCAATTGTCAGTCCAGTCTCAGTTTTAACTTTAAGAACACAAGCTGTTACACCCCCCAAAAAAACCAAACACTGTTTTGTTTTTTGTTCTTCTCATCTTCATAATGTCTGATCCACGTTTACAGATACTAATTGCCCAGGCAGCACCATATGTCCATGCCATCTCTGTCTTCTTTTGTGCACTGTGAAGCCTAATTGGCTTAATTCACAGCTCCAAAGTGAATCATCTAAGGCCAGAATAGTGACTAGGGCTTTTACCACTAGTTAAAGAAGCCCTTATATTTAATAAAGCAATCATTCAAAAGGTGTTTGAGGCAGTGGTTTACTGTATATTGTTCCAACCTATCTCAGGGAATAGTCAAACAACCTTGATTCAAGAGTGGCACATCAGAACCTGTATCAAGAAGATTTAAATTAACTGTCAAGCTAATACATAGTGATAATCAGGAAGAAAAAATACCCAGTCCCCTACAAATATTTTTTTAAACTACTACTAATAACTAATAAGTTGTGCCAAATTTCTTTTGGGCAAAGCATCATTACTGCCTGGATTACATTCACAAACAACATTCATTTGAGCTAGTTCAACGTTTTTGTTGTATTGCTGGTGTTTAACGCGGAAAGTGTGAGTACACAGTAACTGCAGGGCTTTTATTTTTCTCGCTCCAAGTGGATCCTGTCTTACAAAAGACGGATTTTGTAGGACAACAAATGAAGTACACGGTAACAGAAATTTTTTTGAAGCTGCAGTAATGGAGCCAGTAGATATGAAACATTCTCTCACACGATGATAAAAGTGTTATTCAGGTGGAAAACATATTCACTGTTATAATGTGATATGTAAACATTTTCTAGGACTGTGGAGATCACAACCTCGTAGGATTCTAGTGTTAAAAGAAAGAGTATCTATGCACAGAGTCAATATCCACTTCTTTGAGAAACAATAATTTCCCAATTCACAAGTTAGTATTTCATTTTCAGTACATGCCACTCAATGGTAATACAGTCTTCTGTTTTTATCATGACTGCGACTGAGGATGATTTCTTCAGAAACAACACTGGATTGCACAGCAAAGCTACAGTAAACATCAGGAGGGTTTATTTAGGTAATAAGCTGTGACCTTGCTTGACCTCAACAAAGTCTATTCTCACATTAAACAGTGGCCCCTGATCCATCCTCTGAGAATCCACCCACGTGTGACCCTGGAAAAGATCAGCACAAGTTCCTCCTCAGGTGGTGCAACACATGAAGCTCACAGGGGTTAAAGCCAAGAACTAATGGTTCCTAGCTTAACCCTGCCACAGGCTTTTAGGAAGAAGGGCTCAGAGCTGCGGCGGCAGGCTTTAGAGCAGAGGTGAAAAACAATGGAAAAAATTGCGGAAAAACTGCAAGCGGCTGATAAGGAAATTCAGCCCCTGCGAGGGAGAACCAGGTGACAAACATGAATTGTTTGCCAGGATTTTTTCTTCCCTTTTCAATTTGCCTTCTCTATGAAATGTCTGAGGGAGTAATCCCTGAGCTTCATTCCAGTTCCCCCAGTCTAACACGGAAATCGCCATCCGCTTCCCTCACTCCCCTTAACACTGTCAATGGATGCTGCTTGCTCCATTAAACAGCCACTTAATATGGATGACCAAAGCTCACCCAGCAACCCAAAACCTCCCACTCAGACAACAACTGCACACAGAAAAGCAGTGTGCTGTGAAACAACACCACTGCAGAGGATGTGAATACACCAAAGTCCTGCAAACACTCAGTGCAGATTGTTTTGTTTCATACTCATCTGCATGAGCTCAAGTAAGGGCAGGGTGACCAATGAGAAAGCAGCAAAAAGTTCAGTTCCTATGCTGGTGTGCTCAGTAATAAGGTCACAGTAGAAAATGTGACAGTGGATTTCATCCACTTCCATGTCTTTGCACAAAAAGGGATTTTAGAAACTCAGTGACGTAGGGTCAACTCGCATGGCTGCAGTAGTTAATTAACAACTGGAGCTGGTATGTTAACCGCTACTCATCACATGTATTTCTGTCTGAGATTCTTTATTATATGATTTCATTCAAAATACCTTTATGTCAGTCAGCAAACCCACTAACTTGGTTGCTAACAGGACAAAAAAATAGATAAATACAGAATTGTTGTAAGATGTATTTGCATCATTTCTCGTTTAAAGGACTGACAGAGGAGGGTCAAATAAATTGCATGCTGCAGCACAGGCTCCTCCATTTTAAACCAGACTGTGTCCCTCACTGCATTATTAAGTTTCATTAACACAAATTTGCATGTCAGACTTCACCAAAGACAAACAAAGCTAAACATTTTGCACACATTTCCTGTGAGCTCCTCCTGGCAAATCAAGTCAATCTATTTTTGTTGTGAAATATCACTTTTTTTTAGCTGCTGGTGTGAGCAGGTGTTTAGTGCCCCTAAGCAGGTACCAGCACACACTGACTGTAAGCTGCTTGAATATGGTTGTCAACAGAAATTCACCACCTAGTAAAGTGCATTAAAAACCCCCGCCTGTGTTAGGTGCCGCTTGTGAAAGCTCCTGGGTATGGTGAGAAAATCTTTGTTGATCTCTGGCAAACATAACACCCCTTTAAACAATGTGTCATGTCGACAGTGTATCCCCCCCACCCCCTTCCCCTTGAGACACAGTGGCAGGAGAGGGTAAATTCATTAACTACAGCACAACTGGTGTATAATTAAGTTCTGCACTGTAGGCGAAAAGCATACATACACCAGGAGCAGGCTGCACAGAACAAATAACCATTATTCCCAAGGTCCAATACTTGATAAAAAGTTGCTTGTGTTCTAATAATATATCATTTGTCAATAGCAAAATAGAAAAGCCTTTCAAAAGTGTGTATAAACTGGCGGACTGTAATCATGTTGTCTTTGTGCTTGTCAACTGGCATTTAGAAATTCCTGCCCCATGCTAAAATACTGACCTTTACCACTCCCCCCCAGGCGCTCTCTTCTACAAGTTATTGGAGCCGTTTCTCAACTGTGAAGTCAAAGTCATGTTGTGAGCCCCGTGTCGTGACCTCCATTTACTTTCCGGAGAAGACTCACTTGGCTTCACTGGTTAAGAGGTCCAATTAGAGAGTGCTGTTTGTGTTCCTTGAGTTTGATTTTAATTTCTGTAGCCACAGGAACGGTGAGCGCACAAGCTCGATGCCAGAGTACCCCTCTGCCATATCGCTACCACCATCTCGCCACACCAGTCCTCCGAGTCATCATTAGCCTTCTGGCTGGCGCTTAAAAGCGAAGGAAAGCGTGTCAGAAGCTCGGCAGAACAACCTCCCGCGCCCAGACGTAATCTCGGATGCGACAAAACGTGCTGAAGTCATTTTTATCTTCTCTGCAGGTCACAACCGTGTCACTCGATGACAAACAAGACGCAGCATGGAAATTCAAATTCAAGCCAGAGTGACAGGGGCAAACATGAGGGAGGGGGCACGACCCAATATAAATGATTCTTGCTCCTACTATAGCCCCAGGATTCAACATCAAGCTTAACTAATGTGCAATTAAGCTTTAGACTGGAAGAAAATCACCTTGTAAAAACATTTGTCAAGTGAACTGTTTTTCTGTTCTGGGTTGCTAATTAACAGGGGACTGGGGAGAGGGGTTTGTTTGTGTGTGTATTTACATATACATGAAGAAAATAAATATCCGCACTGTTAGGGGAGAGCATTACCAAATCCTCTTCATATGTCTCTATTAGACAACACTGACATGTAGTCCCTATCATTAAGCAATAATAGTTTACTTTACAGCTCATGAACTACAGTATCAACAAATTAAGCCCACTGATAGTGCTGGGTGCCAAGCGAAGCATTGTGGTGGAGAGGGTGGAGAGGGGGGTGGGGTAAGGGAGGGAAGTGGGGGAGGAAGGAGAATGCAAGGCTTTATTGTGTCTGTCACATTAAACGATATTGCAGCCACACTCAGAGTAATGAAGACCACTTCTAAAGTCATTTAAAAGTCAAATCATCACTGTCTGTGAATTTCAATGATGTATAATAGAAAGAGCATGCCGGAGGCTTGAGAAGAGGGTGAGGGAGAGAAAGAGGAGGGAGTCAGGGCAGTGGGAGTCAGGAGTCAGGAAGTTGCTGTCCTTTCAGCAGACAGAAAGGTGATAGATAAAACGATGAGGCTGGAGCTGCTGCATGGCTCAGGGGAGGAGAGTGCAAATGCAGAGCGATACTATGTGTGGGGCCTGGACGGGTTTTTTTTGCAGGCTCTGACACGCTATATAATGTGTATACATAACTTATGTGTGACTGCATGTGTGTGTGTGGTGCTTTCAAGCAGGTGGATGAGACTGAGGCCATGGATATGAAGGTGGAGGACTCCCAAGTGTGGGTTCCTGCTGAGGAGCCAATCGTTAACCCAGCCTTCCTCCTTGACTCCAAGATCTGGGAGATTTGCCAGCAGCTGCCCATCCACTGGATCCATCCCACCCCCCTGAGCGGTGAGAGCAGGGGGCATCTCTGCCTCTAAATGCGGACTATTAACACTCTCGCTGGAGGGCATCCCCACAGGCCATACGCACGTCCACAGAGACAGTGTTATTTCACAACCATATGCGCAGCTGGCCAGACTGGGCTGTGTGTGTTAGGAAAGTGGAGAGATTAGTGGTCAGCGGTGGAAATATACAATCCCTCATTTGTTGTAGTGTTAGTCCTGCATAAAAAACACAAGTACTAGCATACCTATTAAACTGTGTGAGTGTGTTAATATGTATAACAAAACAGATAATTGCATTAAACTACTTGATGTGATGATCATATTATGTTTTACAAGTGTAAATTAAACAGCAATTAACTCCTAAAAGTCTATTTTTCTTCAACTCAGCCAGTCTACTTAGAGTAATTCAACCTGTTTCTGCCTTTTCTTGCTTGAGGAGCTTTTGCATAAAGATTGTGAGAACATTAATGCAGCTGTAATTGATCTTCAGTTTCAACAGTGTACCAAAGAGCAACTGTGTAACAATCTGACAGAGGTCACTTGTACTGAGGAATTTGAATCTGCAACTTTATTGTGACTTTCAGCTCAGTGTTTGTCTTCATCACCTGTAACGTTTCTGCTGTGGTTCACTCTTGTAGGAACTGAATCTGATCACCTCAGTATGGAGGCCCAGAATGGTCGCAACAAATACTAAAGTCACAACACGAATGCAAATGTCACAACGCTAATGCAAAAAGATGACAACACGAATGCAAAAAGATGACAACACAAATCCAAAAAGCTCACAACTGAACTAAAGCCACAACGGAAATGCGGTCTGAAGATCAGGCTTTGTTTCCAGGGGGACAGTAATTGCGAACGGAAAGAAGTAAAATGTTTTTAATGTAATGTAGTGTAAGTGTTGGATGGACGTGGAGCGGGAGAGATTGTTTTGGAAAGTTTAAGAAGTAAGTAAAATGTTGTTGGCACTAGATGACTGATTAATACAGGTGTTATAGAAATTTCACACTCCCCGGAAAAATCTGACTCCCCTACGCGTGAACGCGTGCGACTTACGTTTCACTCTGTGGCCACTTGACAGGTTTTCTGTTGTACACTTACTGTTTCTTGTTGTTGTTTTCTACTGGTTTACGGGTGAAATGTGATTAAGTAGCGAACTGCATTTCCGTTGTAGCTTTCGTTCAGTTGTGACTCTATTTCTGTTGTGACCTTTTTGCATTAGTGTTGTGACTTTAGTATTTGTTGCAACCCTTCTGGGCCACCGTACCTCAGTGACATAGAGGCACATTCAGAAACTAATGAGACTGATATTTTCTTTCATTAGTTGGAGGATACCAAAACCTGAGCTAAAAGAGCAACCATTCACCAAGTGATGTTGATGATACTGTTATTTTATAACTGCTGCGTGTGCTTGTTAACAAATCATCCTACAAGGTGATGTTGAAGTTGTGTCACTGCTAGTTTAAAGAGAAAAAAGGAACAAAAATTGACTCAATATCCTGGACAATTTTTGAAACTAGTTACATTCTGTTAAGCAGGTTGGAATTATCTCACCACAAAGGCAAAGTTTTTCACATGCCTTGAAAAATAAGTCTTTCAGGGGAACAGCCATGGACAAAAACGTCTTGTTAGAATTTTTGCAGTGTGTGCAATATGTGAGGTGTCTACAAAGTAACTCCAACCATCAGATAAATGTAATAAAAAATAGAATATTTCTCTCTGAAATGTGGTTAAATAGAAGTATGCCTCATTCTCAAGTGAAGTAAAAAATACCTGAAAATGTACTTGAGTAAATGTATCCTATTACGTTCAGTAGCTTCATTTGGTCAAATGGAGATTTGTTGTTTTAGTGGTTTTCGCACAGAGATGTGGAGGTTTTACAAATTATGGCTGTGTTTTAGTATCACAACAGAATAAAACAATAACAACAATACGGCCATTGTTTGACAAGCATGAAAAAGCCTGGAATGAATTCCAGCATATTTCTTCTGAATGTTAGTAAGGAACATCAAGCCACAGGGAAAACAGAGTGTGCAAGCCAAAAATTGAATCTAAGAGCTTTTTCATTTTACTTCAAACAATAGAAAACTGTTCCTAGTATATAACATCTCTCCTCTCTCTGCTGCTGTCTCTGTGGATTCAGATGCTGAGATGGAAAATGTGGACACGCCTGACGTAGAGGTCACAGGTCAACGCTTCGCCCGCGACGTCCTGGACCAAGTACCCGTGAATGACTACGTAAGTGGGGTCCCCTTTCTTCCACGTCACCCATGGACCACACCACGAGATACTGTAAAGCCACTTCAATCAGCTCCAGCTCTGCCTTGACTCTTTCTGCATATAAATCGCTCACTAATTGATGTTAAAACTGACTTTGTGCACCAGAGGGCATAGCAATTGCTCTATATATCTGTTTAAGTAAGGCCAGTTCATTGAAGACTCCCTTAATGTCTCTCCAGTAATTGAGAGGAATATCCAGCCTTTCAAAGGCAGCAACTTGTGCCTTACAGCGCCCGTTACTGCCTTTTTTCACTTCCTTTTTTCTGAGGCGGTGGAATGCACTGTACAAAGGAGCACTCTCAAGGTCACTCATTGCTGCACAGATAAGTTACATTTATTAATAATGCTTTAATTATCAAAGCGTATAAAATGAATGGAAAGGCCAAGTGGCATATTTTGGTGTACTGCATGTAAACCACTCAATACTGTATGATTAATTATCCTTGACTCTGAAGGAAAATCACATTGCATAGTATATTACACAGGAATTATGCATTCATACTGACACAAAAAGTGTGCAGTAGCATATTAAAGATACCAGGAGCATACACAGATGCAAGGATATCTGACACATTCACACACACACACATTCAGCACTTACAGGTGAATAGCCTCTAAAGCTAAATTCAAAGATAGTGAGTTGGGCTCAGTCTCTCCAGAGCTGGGAGAAACGGTGTGAGACATGCAGAGAAATAAGACGTCCTATAATGTTGACATTTATCAGGCCTGTCCCAGAAACACCTCCCGCTCAACTCTTCAATTTCCCCCCAGCTCCTCTGTCTTCTCCCTCATTGTCTGTGGCAGGAGATGCAGCGCTATGCAATTAAAACATACCAGGGGATGAAAAACTCGGCTCTCCTTTTGAAACGTTCTGCCTCTATCAGCTGAGTAATGCATACCATTGCAATCCATTCCAGCAGCACATCCAGGCGCTGTTTGTGGGTCCAGTGATAACAAAGGCCTTTGTGGCCAAGCAGAGGGCAGGCAGCAGTCTGTAATTGGGAGTCTGAACTCTCGCTCATGCCAGTGGGATGCCACATGTGTTAGCCGAGCCTTATTTTTTTTTCTTCGTCCAGAACTCATGTAAATGTGCACAGAGTCAGCAAACAAGCAAGCATGCACACTGTCTGCTACTCACACGGTTTCTCTTTCTACCTGCGTCCTTTCTTCTGCCACACATACAGACACATAAAAAAAAAAATGCATCCGCTTCATCTGCATTTCATAAGTCTGGATTTCAGTGCCACGTCTGCCAACAGTGCACGTTCATAAAGCAGAATAATTGTTTGAGTCCTTGTGACAGAGCCTGACAGATATATGATGCTGAACTTTGCCTCAGCTGCCATGTCACAATGCAGGATGTATCAGAGGTGGCCCTGGAAATTTCAAACTGAATAACTACCATCTGACAAGCCTAAAGGGATTGTAGCACCGTCCTTGACCCCGTGTGTTAAACTTGCACCATGCTTACAAACCTCTGGGTGCCACAGTCAGGGTCATGCTCGATGGCTGTTCATGCATAACAAAGGTGCAAAAAAGCTGAAGGAATTCAAATCCATGAATGCAGGAGCTGTTTGTGCCTCCAGAGGAATCTTTACACTGAAGCTAAAGCTCCTTATCACTGTGGTAAACCAGCAGAGTACTGAAATACATGACTATCTGCTTATTCAATTACACCCAATTTCATTGTCATTCCACCTCACTGTAGAGCACAGTGAGATGAAAATCTGAGATCAGGACACACAGCAAAGCATCTCATATGTGGCACTGTCCTGTGTGTCTTCCTAGAAAAAAAAAAACCCTTTTTGAATACAAAGCAGGGTATAAAACAGAAATGTTATCTCTGCTGTTTTGATCCCAGAATGAATGCGACGAGCTCTGCTATGAGATTTAATAACACATCCAGGCATGTGCTTCAAGCTCATGAAGAGCGGTGATCAGTGCGTGTGAAATAATACCAACAAGTGTGGAGATTAGAGGAGTCATGCTTTGATTCGTTACATCTTATTGAATGACTGACGCAGTTTTCTACTCTGCAGACTCATTCATATCCAGTGCCTCGTATTATGCACAAAGGTGTCGTGTGTGTGCTGAGCGTGTGTTTGCACGTGCATATGTGAGCCTGAGTGTGTGATGAAATCAGATGCAGCAAGGGGGTAATGGCTTTTACTCTTCATTAATGCTGCTTGTTTGTGAGTGACTGCCTCAGATTTCCCAAGGTGAACCATTCTTATCACCGCAGCTTCCCACTAGAGACAGCAACTCAAAGCCAGAGTGATTAATATGTACCCTCCGTTTTAAAAGGATAGCTCTGATTAATTGTCTTTAAGGTACAATGCTGCCTATTGGCTGTTTGTTTTGATAAACGCTGGCGTCATTTGAATAAAATATTTTCTTCATTTTCCAAGCCGGAGCTCCAGATTTTGTAACATCCCAGTTCAGGCTGTGAGGAGCAGATAAGATTATCGTTGGTCCATTGACAGCTTTCGTGTTGTTTCCATAACAGATTGTTGCCTGGAAGCTGATGACCTGAAACCTGACTGCAACAATAAATCATTAAAAGCCTACCTGTGCCTGTCATAGTAATAAATCAAACCCACCTATCCCAGATATCATCTGTCGCACCCTTTCTGTGTGTTTTAAATATGTCTCACGAGTGTGTAATTTTACTCACAGCTCCCATCCAATGCATGCTGCACTTTTTTGTGGGTCATGCTTGTGGTGAATTTACTGTAGCTAGTTGCTCCAGAAAAGAAAACAAACGCAATGTGTGTAAAAGCACTGTGACTGACTACTCGCTGACTTGTAGAGTGAATGCAAGAAATCCCCTAATTCCCATACTTAATGTGGTAGGGGACTAGAGGGACTCAGTCATGTTTTCCTGCGGGTCCTGTCCTCTTAAACAATTCCCACACATTTTCTATTCCCAACAGTGGATGTGTTTTGTTCTGCACTATTGCATATAGCTGAGTCATTGCGAGCGCTAGCAGAGAATTGTACTAGTTTTTTCTGAATGTGAAGTCAGCACAGGCCGTTGACTCCTGGATCCAAGTGGTTTAACGAGACAGCGGCGGATTGTCTCCAAGGATTCATTTACTAAAAGAGATTGAAATGTGGTCAAATGCATACTGAGGGCAGTTGCTGCCTCAACTCACACCGTGAGTTAAGTGGCACTTCTCCGAACCCCATTTGGAGTTGCTCTTGATCAAAGGCATGGCACTCAGCCCCCACGAGTCTATGAGGGCATGAACCAACCAGCACAATGGAAAAATCCAAGGGCCATTAATTCTACCCAATTTACCTTTCGTTTGGGTTTCATTTGGCCCCTCTATAAATTCAGAGGCAGCCAGCAAGAGCAAATGAAAGGATCCTTGTTAGGCGATCATTACACTGCTAATTGCTTTAGGAATGTGCCATGCACTTAAAGTCAAGGTCAGGGGGAGGGCGCCAAGACGTGAGGAACTCTAATTTGAATGCTCTATTGGAGGAGGGGCAGCCATTTTAGTGCAGAGTGCGTGCCTCGGTCCAGGGAGTTAAGAGGTCAGAGATGAAAGAAATAGTGTAATTATGCTGGTAACTACCAACGTTGGAGTCCCTTTGACTTAAGATAGCACTGGTACAGAGAGAAGTTGTGAATGCAGGATTCAGAGAGGGGGGCGTAATGCAGCCAGCAGTCATGCTACCTCTAGTATAATAGAAAGGTCAAGGGTATTATATTATGTTTTATGCTCCTGGAGCTTGAATCAAGCTCGATCGCTCTCACCGCCATCTTGATCTCTTTGTCACAATCATCGAGCATGGCACAACTTTGCATTTTCACACACATCAATTCAAATCTTTTCACTGCTGTTTGGTTTTTACATATATTCTCCTGACCTACAACCAAAGCAGCCTCATCAATTCACACCCTCCCCTCCTCCTCCTCCTCCTCCTCCTCTTCCTCCTCTTCCTCCTCTTCTTCCTCTCTTGCCCTTGCCTCCGGAGGACTGGCATTTGTCATGTGTGTGATTGTAACCCTGCCCACTCCTGTGTGTGCTCTGCAGAGGGAGGTTGGAATCGAGCTGGATAGCCGTCTGGATGACCGCGGCTTCTGCTGCCAGCACTGTCGCCGTGGTTACCGCTTCTGCCGCCGCTACCACGAGCCCCTGGGTGGCTTCAACCCCTGGCCATACTACTACCAAGGAGGCCGGGTCATCTGTCAGATTGTCATGCCGTGCAACTGGTGGATCGCCCGTATGCTGGGGAGGATCTGAGGCAGGCGGGTGCTGTCTGGGATTTAAACTGTTTATGTTGTTGTCGGAGCAAACTCTGCTTTTGATAAATATTCCAGACCACTTGTGAGACCAAAGCAGTCTATTGAACACAATTATTAGTTAGTTTTCCCTCCGAGTATGAGTCAGTCCAAACAGTGTAAATGGCATTTGAAACATTCTGATTCTTTCTTAAAAGCCATCGGTTGTTTATAGCTCTCTAATTTTCTCTCATTTGGTCTCCTTGCTATTTGATCCTGTTCAGTGAGTGCAATTTAGTTTGGAAGATGTCACCATAAAAAGAAATCTTCTCTATCAAAAGAAAATATTCCAGCGCTGTCTGTCCTTACTTGTTCTGCTTATACTATGATGAATGACAGTATACAGCACATACGGCATAATAGAAACAATATATTTGGTGGTGCTTTTATATTAGACGTTTAGTTAGATATTCACTTGTGAGGAGTTTATTAGGAACACAAGCACAATGTAATAACAGAACAGCTCTGCCATAAATAAGACTTTCAGGAAGCTTAGAAAGGTGGCATCTGTCTTTTCTGATCGCAGTTTGTTTTGATGGAGTTATGGACTGCATTATACTGAAAAGTGTTCCTAATATTTTGTCCAGCGCATTAACATACATGGAAAGTTAAAATATTGGGAACATTTATCATGATAATAGCTGTCCAGTACACCAACACCTCCCACTAAGCAACATAAAGTAGAATGATCACCTTTGTGACATTGTCAACAAAAACTCAAAATGTATAAGCTTCATAAAACCAGAATTTATAGCGGAGCCGTTGTATTGGATTGCATTCGATTGCACAGGGGTTCCCAATAAAGTGCTTGGTGAGTGTATATATTTCTGGGGGTTTTTTTGTCATCCATTTTTTTTATTTTATTTTTTTATTTCTTACATAACTAGTAGATAAAAGTCCTTTCCATTCCCCTCACCACAGTGGCCCCTGAGGACAAAGCGATGAGTGAAAGCACGAACAGTGAAGGGAACACACTCCAAATGCAACAAATACAAAAACACATACAAATAAGAAAGTCAAAAGAGAAGTGATACCAAACAAATGTGTTACACCAGAAGTGCTCTGGGATGATTGTGAGAGAGTGATGGGATTGATTTGGATGAGCAGCAACAATACAAAGAGCCAGGCTGTGTCATAACATCAGATCACCACCACAAGACCTCCAATCAAATTAAGTGAACTCACTAGCCTGGCCATTCAGGACTCCTTGGGTCTGCACACATGTAAGGACACCAGCTCCCGAAAAGGATATTTACATATAATAAGTGAAATATTTAAACAGGAATAAGGGGAAAAAAAAATAAGGTTCCTTGAGAGTTTCCTGAGTTACTCCATGTATTTTATCATCTCTTTTCTCTGTTCTTGGTATCATGTTACACTAACAATGTATAATTAAAGATGCACAGGCCTCAGCTGTCTTTTGTGATGTACTTACTGATGTGTTAGCCGCCATTGTCTACACTGTTGTTGCAATCTGCAAAACGCTTTAAATAGTGCTAACTGTTCAAACAGTTCCTTCTTTGCTGAGGCGATTTTAATCTGCAGCGCTGCATCTCAGTGTGTCGAGCTGAAATAACTCTCATCTGCAGCTAACAGATAAGCAAGCCAGATAGGCATTTGTAATTGATGTTCTGTCATCACAATAACAAGGTGCATAAATACCCAAGAGTATTCAAGCTATGCGAGATATTCAGAAGTTCAACAGAGAGACAAAAATGAAGCACTTGTGTTGTGATGGTTAGCTTTGAAGTCTTCTGTATGTTTCCATCATTTTCCTTGTTTTTTCCAATTAAAATTTCATTGTATGAATAATCGCAGTCGTCCCATCATATGAAACAATGTGATTTCCTTGAAAGACACTTAATACCCCAGGGTGTTTGTGTAAACTGGATGGCAGCAGGGGTTTAAATCCGACAGATCTCCTTCTCTCCTCTCCATTAGCCTCATTCCTCATTAGCAGAAAAAAATAGACAGGCTTTTATTATTTCTATTTTATAACCTGAAACTCTTCTGATGCATCATAATGCTTTGTTTACAGTAATATGAAAGTGTCTTGCCTACTAAGAAAATATGAATGTTGACTCATGTTGGCTCAGTATGATAATAATGTAAGTGATATCAATAATAACTGGCAGTGAAATGGATTTTGTAAAAAAAAAAGAAAGGGGCGAAACGTATTACTGTATGTAAATGTTTCATGAATATGCTCATAAATGGAGTTCAGACTGCAGCCATATTGTTATTTTTAAATCAATAATGTCAATGGCCCAAAGCAACATGTCAAGTAAAAAAATACTGGCATGAGTTAACAAATGCAATAATTGCAAACATACTTCAAATAAACTGACAAGTGTACTGCAAAGCCCTCGAGGCAGTTCTGAAAAGTTCATAAAATCAGTGTTTATTTAATTTATTTCTCACTATTTTCCGCTTATCACATCAAATCGTCAAGTGTTTATTAAAATAGATACATTTAGCATGCGGCTGCTGCTGCTGCTGTTGCTGCTGTTGTTGTGGAGCTTCTGCACTCACAATGCTGGGAAATAGTATAAAGTGTTATTTTTTAGAAGATGCTGTTAGTTGTTAGTTGTCTATCTGGCAAGGTCTCTGAGGACTCTGAGGACTCTTTTGTGCAGTCGTGAGAGTAAATTGCCATGGAAGCCCTGAGAGTCGTTCTGAATGGGATGGTTCACCCTGACTGGAGAGGCTGATACAGATATTACAACTGGCTCCCTGAGAGCTCCTCAAGCCTGTTGGGACAAAAGTCCAATATTAACCATGAAAGTCAGACTTTAAAGTACAAACGTCTCACAATTAAAAAAAATCAATGTGGAGGAGACCCAGAAAGACATAGGATGGTGGTGATAATGCAGATGAAGCTAAAAATAATGGATCAAAGTCCAATTGTTACTCGCTGAAATGACCAATGCACAGATTTCATAAACACAACTACAGCTGCATGTGGTGCCCACGTTTTTGTTGTTTTTTTTAAAGTACATGCTCTTATGGTGGAAATGATGCAATGTTAAGCAAATTAATGCAGCTTTATAAACAGGGTATTTAAGGATTAACTCTAAAGACAACAAGCAAACCAGCCCAAGAGGGAAGGGGACAGTTTAGCCCCTTTAAAAATCTGTAACTACTCAAAATCAAATGATATTTGATCATGAAAACAGGGCTTTTTAAAAGCTCAAGATGGAAGTTAATTTGCATTCCTACAATGTATGAAGTGGTTCAGTGCTGTATTCATTAGTTATGAGGCAAATCTGTCCATCTGTGATAGTGAACTCTTCCCTTGTAGACCAGAATTAAAGAATATATCACTTCAAATGAAGCCCTGCACTATTTTTCTCATGCGTTTGATATAGGACCTCCCCACCGACCAACCCACCCACCTCTCCAGCACTTGTTTATCACTGTTTTGATGAGGAGAGGAAACAAGATCGACTGCTCTGCAGGATAAACAGACACACCAAGCGTTTACTAGGTTATCACAGTTCAAAGGATTTTTCCTACCTGGCCTGAGGATTGGCTACTTCCATTGAAGCTCACAAGTGAATTAATTCTTTTTGTTACTTATCAAGAATGCAGGAAAACTTCACTCCCAGCTGCTTATTTTCATTTCAAATAATCACTCGTTCGTTTAGATCCGTGAGTTGCTATTCTGGGGCGGAGGAGAGTGAAAACCAATGTATGAGGAGTGTCTGTATTTAGATTAGTGACCTGAAGGAATAGTTCTCACCCATCCAGACTGAGGCTCAGGCTCTGCTGAGGACACATGTATTACCAGTGCCATCTTGTGTAGAGAAAGGTGTACTGCTGTGATATCAAAGGAGGTGATTTCTGTTTAGTTTTTTTCTCTCTCTCTCTCTCTCTCTCTATATATATATATATATATATATATAAATATATTAAAATTGTGTTGCACCTG